>OY757022.1:86857404-86979673 GCA_963580285.1 Lucinisca nassula
CACGCAGAGCTGAAACTGGCCACACATGAGTACTGGTAAACCGCTAAGACGGACTTAGCCTGTCCAGGCAAAGTGGTGCGAGTCAGACTGCCCAATGCATATAAGTATTTTGGTTTCATCGCGGAAGAAATGAACACCCCTAAACCCCACTTTATATAGAGAAAACTGAGGTTCATGGGGTATGCATTATTTTTCCTCTTTCTGATCCAAGACATAGGTTGTGAGTACTCGAGTACCCACAGCCTATGTTTGCAGTATAAGTAAGAAAAATATGACGGATTTTAATCAGAAAAGTAACCATTTTGGAGATGTGAAAAAAATGCACTATGTCACACGGTTGTGTTATCGTAACGTAAAGTCCTACAAAGTAGAAGTAAAACAAAGATCAGGAATTGATACAATTAACTTACTCCACCCATAAAAGACACCAAAGGGAAAGAAATACAAACATTAAGCGACAAGACCATAATGGAAACCTAAACAAAGGAAGGCCATAAAATTGGAAGCAACGTCTCCAAAAGTACCCAAATAGTGTTGACGGTGACGTTTAACCCCAATTCAAACAAACAAAATAACAGCATTCATTCAAAATATCAACTGGACCAATTTTTTTCCCTTCAAAATCCGGGTAGTTCAAACTACTGAGGTTTAATCATAGTGCCAGGTCTTGAGGCGTAATTAAGATAACTTAATGACATGTTGTTGTATATCTATAAGGCATTTTTGCGCTGCCTATAAACTCATAAACCAATGACATCTTTGTGATCTTCTATAAAATAAAGTTATATTGTGTGCACTCATTAGAATCGCCTCAATGAGGCGTCTATAATGAGCACCCGACACACCACAAGAAAACAATCTAAATATATGGATATCTGGGGATGCCGAAAGAAATGAAAGGGATAACGCAAAACTACCCCCAACATCCAGGACACAATCCGAGAATTTCGTGGACAGATTAACTTAAAAAATGGACCCCTAAAATGTTAAAAATGAAAAATATTTTTGATAATGCTTTAGAATTGAGCTTAATATTTTATTTGGTACCAATTTTATATGATTTTGACCAACCAAAGTGGAGATATTAGGGATAACGCACCAATACGCACAACATCCAGGACACAATCTGGAAATGTACCCCGGATATTTCCCGGACATTAGGCGTAAATTTACCGGAACAGACCTAATTACTGGAACGGACTATTTTCGACCCGTTTTCCACCATATTTGTAGGACATTCATAGAAAATACACACTATTTTCAGTGAGGCGGTTCTATGTTTTTGAGCGAAAGTAAGGAAAATAGTGAATACCCCCGTGGACCTCAGTTTTCTTAAAACAAGTGGGGTTTTGGGTGTCTTCATTTCATGGACATGTTATCTTGATGTTCTTTCGCTATTTTGATTCATGTTACAGTCGATTCTCGTTATCTCAAACACTGACATCTCAAACTATTGCTTAAGTGAAACTAGATTTTGGCCACTTTTCAGTTCTTCTATTTTTTTTTATTAGATTTCAAATCCTTTTATCTCAAACTACTATTATTTCAAATCAAAATTTCCAGTCCCTTGGAGTTTGATAATTTGATAATAATCTCAATAATCTCAATAATAATAATAATAATAATAATAATAATAATAATAATAATAATAATAAAATAAATAACAATAAAATAAAGTTAATATAAAAAGACACATAATAATTTGTCAGTCTATTTAAATATGTTCTATAAAAGGGTTATCCTTTGGAAGCAACGAATACACCACAGAAGTGAAAAATATGGAGTGTACATGTTTTCTGGGCCAGACTAGCTAGTTTAAAGTGTAGCGATTAAAGTATATTACAGTGCTAATCTTTGTAAAACAAACCAATAATCCAGAAAGTGTGCCTGAGTAGGGGTGGATAATCTAATTATCTTAGATGTTGATAAGACGATATGTCGGTCTTTCAATTAGGTGTGCAGGCGGTGTAAACGTTCGAACTAACGCACGTCATCTTGGTCGAAATAACGCACTTAAAAAGCAGGAAAAATCTAATAAATGAATAAATAAAGGAAGTTGAGATTAAAAAAGAAAGAAAAGAAAAAAGCGGATGTGTTTCTTATTTCTTCTTTAAACTCACATTTGGGCTTTCGTTAGGAAAGCCCAAATGAGAAGGATCTAGTCATCACGAACACACGCCTATATAATTCTGACCCCCCTTGAACCCAACTTTTATGTAGTAAAGCTGGGGTTTACAGGGGTAAACCTAATTTTTATTATTTCTGCTCTAAAATATAGACTGTGAGTACTCGATAGAACCGCCTCATCGAGGCGGTTCTAACGAGTACCCACAATCTATATTTTGAGCAGAAATATGAAAAATATCACGATGATAGAACCGCCTCATCGAGGCGGTTCTAACGAGTACCCACAATCTATATTTTGAGCAGAAATATGAAAAATATCACGATGGGGCGGTTCTATCAAGTACTCACAGTCTATATTTTAGAGCAGAAATAAGAAAAATATCACAATTTTTCATCTTAAAATTTTCGTTTTTTCGATGGGGAAGTTAATAATGCATTTGTATAGGCGTGTTTTCATAATATGAACACCCACAATCTATGATCAACAGCAGAAAGGAGAAAAAATGTATATCCCACAAAGGGGTTCTAAGGGGTGACAAACGTACCAACAGGAGAAATAAACAAAAATAATCACGTTATCAAGTGCATGTAATAAATACCCTTGAAAACAATATTTTTGTAGAGAAAATTGGGGTTTACAAGAATATAAGTTTGATTAATCTCGTCTAAAATCGGTCAGACGATTTAGTGAAATCACCGAAATCTAACGAAATCGCCTTGAATAATCTATTTTTGCGAAATACATCATTAATTGGGATAACTAATAAGTTTTTTATTTTGCATGTCATATCTCGCATAATTATGCTTTATTATTTCTGCTGAGCTCAGAAATGTGGAGGGGTATAACACGGTGATACGGATGATCGCTGAAATCACCACAGATTTCACAGATATCACCACTCCCATCATAATATTGTATACCAAACTATCTATAATAAGGAATAATAATGTTGTTTTTTTTTTTGTTGTTGTTTGTTTTGTTTTTCATTTCATTTTAAAATATATAAATACATCAAAATATACTGTCAGGCTTGAGCATGTGGTCTAACATTATATTAAATACGATTACTGAAATCACCACAAACTTTACTGAAATCACTGCTAATATGGTAATGTAGCATTCTAAAATATGTCTGCTAGGGAATAACAGTGTTAGTGTGGTAGTTTTCATGTCAAATTTTTATAACTGTATTAATTTAATCTCCAGTCTAAGAATCCGGCCTAACATTCTATTTACCGAAATCATCAGAGATTTTACCGAAATCACCGCTCATATCGCAACACTGTTTATGCCTTAATGTCTCTGTAAGGGAGAAATAATGTTGTTTTGTAGATTTTAGTAAAAGACTCATAAATATATTCATAAATATATTCAGTTATAATGTCCAGATTAAGAAGGCTGTCTAATTGTACCGAAATAACCACAAACGTTACTGATATCACCGCTCATATCGCAATACTGTATGCCCCGCCCCACCTCTCCCCATATGCCTAAATATCTCTGATAGGCGAAATAATGTGTTTTTGTGTATTTCAGTCAAATACTCAAAAATATATTCATTTATCACAAATCCATATCCTAAAATGGCGCAATTAATATAACCATAAACATATAGAGGACATTTGATTTTTTCAGTGTAAGATCGAATTTTATTTCATCGAATGAACATCAAAACCAGTATTTTCACGAGTGACGTAGCTACGAGGGAAAATACCAGTTTTGGTGTTCATTAGTGAAATAAAATTTGATCTTACACTGAAAATATCAAATTTTCTGTTTCTTTCATGCTTCAAAACGGCAATGTTTAGCTTCACTAATCGCGTCACTCACCCTCAGAGAAAACTAATTTTGTTCCTGGTCGTTTCGCGCCAGTTTAGTGGTGTCCAACGTATTTACTGGGTAAACTAAAAGTTTGCACCTGAGAAATAGCCTGGGATGGCATTTTTATGAATGGTTACTGAAATAATTGATATTAGTTTCCCAAAGAAGGCGCGGACAGAGCTAATGTCGCGCAACAAAATACGTGACTTCAGCGTCGAAAATGACGTCATTAACGTCCTCGTGACGTGTGCACGGGCTTAGCGTCAATTCTAATACAGTTCAGTAATTTTCAATCATTTGACGATGGAAAAACTGACCCCAGAATTAGATTTCGAGAAAAAGTAATCCCAAACAGTGAAATGTAAAATTGATATCATTCACTGTTTGAAACAGTGACAATATCGTTTTCTATTTCACTAAGAAATCTCTATATTTCATTGAAAAGCATGTAAGAATGTCTGATATTTCATAGGCATGTTGTATGTTATGAAATATCCACAGTCAATACACCCTATGATATGAAATTAACAAATATATAGCTCGCTCAATATATCATACGCATATTTTAAACATCTAACATGGTTTCATATAAAAAAAATGGGTGGGGGTGATTTCGGTAATTTCCGAGGTGACTGATGATTTGGATTAATACCCCAAAAAACACAGTCAAGTGGTATTTTGGGAAACTTTTTTACTGGCATTAATGATACATCCCTAAACGATATCACATATTATCATATTTAAATATTTAACATGGTTTTGTATAAAAATGATGGTGATTTCGGTAATATCGGAGGTGACTGGTGATTTCCATTTCATTTAAAGAAAAAAAAAAAAAAAAAAAAAAAAAACACCCGGTGAAATTTTGAGGATTTTTTCTACTAATATTAATTCCAAAATATTATAAACTGGACCCCTACAATATATTCTAAATAATTAACATGGTTTTATATCAACAAAATGGTGATTTCGGTAATTTATGAGGTGATTTCGATTGATTTTCTATGTTATATAAAAAATAAAAAGACCCACCGAGTGGAATTTTGGGGATTTTTTTTCTACAAATATTAATTACAAACATTATAAACTAGACCCCTGCAATATATTTTAAATATTAGCATGGTTTTATATCAGTAAAATGGTGATTTCGATAATTTATTAGGTGATTTCGGTGATTTCACTAAGTCGTCCGACCCGTCTAAAATAATCTAAAGCAATTCTGTATCACTATGGTCATACTGCAATGTAACAAAGTTTAAGTTTCATAATAATGCACAAGGAAATCAAAGGACTTTCAAAAATGGTATTCATTTAATAATTAACTCAATATGCAGGTGGAAAAATAAAAAGTATTAATAAAAATGCATGCAATGGGGAACAATGGGTCCGTTCCGGTAATTAGGTCCGTTCCGGTAAATTTACGCACCGGTGTACGCCTGTTCGTTCCTGTCCATTCGGTGACAGGACATCTCGGCCCCTAACAAACTCGGCCCCTGACAAACTCGGCCCCTAGCAAACTCGGCCCCTACAAACTCGGCCCCTGGCAAACTCGGCCCCTAAAATTAGTATATGTATATATTAGTGTTGGAGTTCACTTATTATCAAACTATTACACATATTTTTAATGCACATATGCCTAATTACATTTTGAACTCATTTTGATGAAAGTATGAGTAACCCATCTCATATGAGTTAAATGAACCTAATGCCGTTGATTGAACCAGTGTATGACACGCTGCTGTGGGTCCACTGACACTCACCTTCCGATGTAATTATAAACTAATTGATTGATTTGGTGTAATTACACCCCTGCCACTTAAAAGAGATTAGTAGTATGTTCTGTTGCGCACTTACAAAAATTGAACCATTTTGTTTTTATTATCATTTGCAGGGTTTGACCATTCCAAAGCCATTAGCCTTTTTTCTATTAATACCAATGGTTTTGATTGTTTGACGTCCCGTCAACATTGTATCGGTCATTTTGGAAAAGTTGCTTCCGATTTTTACCCGATCTAAACCAATGAGGTACTGGTGTGTTCATTTAAGAAATGAATTTTATTTTTCTGCTGTTCATGAACGTATGACGGCCCCCGCCCATCGGGGCTTGAAGAAATATATGGGCTGCATGATGCTTCCACACAGAGCTGAAACCGATCGCACACGAGTACTGGTTAACCGCTTAGAGGATCTAAGCCTGCCCAGACAAAGCGGTGCGAGTCGGCCCGACCATGCTTATAAACCCTATTGGTTTCATTGGGTGGCAGGGCTTGAGATGTCATTTCATCTCAATGTCAGGTAAAAGTCCCACAAAATTGGAAGCAACGTATCCACAATGACCTTTACAGTCTTGACGGGGATGTAAAACTTCTAATCAAACAAAAACAAATTATCATGAAAGTATGAAAGCAGCGGACCGGCTGCAAAGTAACTAAACACCGAAGGGGTTCATATAAACTATGCTAGCGCTACCCTGTCATTTATACTTTCATGAACGGCAGAAAAAAATAAGTTTCTTCCTTAAAACATTATTTTTCCTATATCTGCTCAAAAACAGATTGTGAGTACTTGATAGAACCGTCGAGGCGGTTCTAGCGAGCCCCCGTAATCTATGTTTCAAGCAAAAAAATGAAAAATATCACAATTTTTTATCTTAAAATTTCCATATTTGGCCAAAAAATTGACAATGTATTTGTACAGGAGTATTTTTGTAATGAACATCGCCAACGCACAATCAGATCGTGGAGAACTACGTATATCATGAACTATATGCATTGGACGATCTGACTCACCGCTTTGCCTAGGCAAGCTTAGTCCTTCTAAGCAGTTTACCAGTACTTGTTTGTGGTCAGATTCGAGCTCTGCATGGAAGCATCATGCAGCCCAAACTATTTCTCCAAGCCCCGATGGGCGGGGCGAATATTGTTTTCTATAAGTTTACATTTGGTTTTACACTGGAAATGTTAATATCACAAAAAAAATCCATTCTAAAATATTGAATTTTTCACCACCCAAATATGAAAATTTTCAGATTAAACATGAACATATTTTTTCTTATTTCTGCCATTAACATAGATTTTGGGTACTTGTTAGAACCACATTGACAGGGCGACTCTAACAAGTACCAACAATCCTCACAGAACCTTGGGAGCCGAATCTATGTTTTTGAGGAAACAGATTTGGGTACTTGTAAAAACGGCATCGACGAGGCGGTTCTTACAAGAACCAACGATCTATATTTTTGAGAAGAAAAAAGTAAATTGATATAAACCCTTGTAAACCCCAGTTTTACTATATGAAAGTGTGGTTGCAGGTGATCAAAATTATATAGGCATGTTTTCGTGATGCCACACTCAATTCCAACACCGTCCCAATTACAGCATGGGTTTCCGCGATCTTTTATCGTGGATAAGGTTTCGTACTATGATAAATATGCTCAAACTTTATGTGAAACTACCTATCCACCTTCCAAATTGGTTCTCAGAAGCAAAAACATTGTATTTTAGGACCTAAATGCTGCTAGCGACTGAGCTTTTAGGGACGGAGTTGAATGGGGGCCGAGTTTGCTAGGGGCCGAGTTTGTCAGGGGCCGGGTTTGTCAGGGGCCGAGTTTGTTAGGGGCCGAGATGTCCATAAATCGTCCATTCCGGTTAGTAAACACGTATCTCATACCGAAGCGTTCCGAGTAAATCGAAAGTAGAAATGTGTTAAATTGTTTTGCAGCTCATTTATTAATATTCCGTGATCAGAATTAGAATTGTTACTGGTGACACGTCAAATGACATTCATAAAACAACATGACCTATATCACTGCTGAAGCATTTTCGTTTTTTCCAGCGAAAGGCTGAGGTAATGGCCAAGTATATGAAGGTAGTGGGTCCTCTGAATATACAGAGCAGCTGGGCTTCTTCTACATCTACATCTATGTTGTTACACTAAGCTGTCACACTTGACAATTCTTTAGTGGTGCGCTAGAAAGAAAATAAAAGGAAAAATATAGTATAGGTAGAAGAAATAGGTCATACAATCGGAGTATCAAGAATGCAATAAGGAAAAGAAAGAAAAATAAGAAAAGTTTGTTCCCAGCCACTTTTCGCCCATCAGAGTGAGACCTGTCGGGTGCGTAAATTTACCGGAAAGGACCAGAAAGGACCTGATTACCGGAAAGGACCTGTTTCTAGGGTCAGTATAAAACGCAGGTTTTTAGTGCAGCTATATTAAAAATATAGGAAAATGCAGCCATAAGGAAATCATAGGTAATGCAGCTATTATAGAAAAAAGTATAAAACGCAGCCGCATATGCAGCCAATATAAAATATATAGTGTAGTATAAATACAGGTTTCATTAGGATGCAAATAACACTTGTGTTATGAATTAACATCATAAAAATATATGTTCCAATATAATAATGACCCCCCTTAAACCCCACTTGTATGTAGTACAACTAGAGTATATATTATTTTTCTTATTTTTGCTCCAAAACATAGATTGTAAGTTTAAACATTATTTTTCTTATTTCTGCTCAAAAACTTAAATTGTGGGTACTGCACGAAAATCATTAGCTTTTGTAGAGTCAACACCAAAATCCATTCTGAAGAATAAGAGAAAAGAAACAGTAAGTGCAAAAAAACGAAAGTTATATTTCCGAGAAAACTTTAACGAACAGTTGCATAAAATACCAAAGATAGAGGATGATGAAATGGCTGAGGAAATGTTATCTGAAATAAAAGAAGAACAAGAACCTTTATTAGATCAAATTGATCAAATAGCACCAATAAGTGAAACTTTATCAAACAATGAAATGGATAAAACTAAAGAAAAAGAAACAATAAAACAAGAGGGAAGACTAACAATTTACCAAAATTTGACGGGGGTAAATCAGAACCAGATATTCCATTTGATCAAATATTACTGAGAAATGAAACCTTAGCAGACATTGAAGGGGGTAAAATTGAATCACTTAAAATAATAAAACAAGAGGTGGAGACTAACTCCTTACCAGAAAGTGACGGGGGTAATGCAGATTATGTCGAAACAAAGTTGCAAACTGATATTATCATTTTAGAATCTAGCAGAAGTGACGAAATTCTTGATTCAGAACTCTCTAAATTCTGGATAAAAGATTTGCAGTTAACCGAAACAGAAAAGGAAGATATCATTTGCAACCAAAAAATATCTTCTAAACTCATAAATGCTGTTAACATTTTAAAAAAGCGAGAATTTGGAAATAAAATTAATGGATTACAGCTCAGCGAGTTAGTGCCAGTTAAACTGCAACATGAAAATAGGTGGGTTATGAAATTTCCAATGGACCCAGTGGTTTCACCAGCCTGTCAAGTCCACCATACACATAATGATCATTGGGTAGCCACAATTTATCAAAGGGGCAATATTTATTTACTAGATAGTTTAGGGTCAGAACGAAAGGATGAACATATAATACCAGATGGTTTAAAAATTCAGCTTTCTCAAATTTATGGTCGGGAAAAAAATTAAATTTCAGTAAAAATTCCTGAAGTAATGAAGCAAAATAATAGCATTGATTGTGGGCTGTATCCATAGCATTTGTAACTTCATTTTGTTTTAGACAGAAATTATGCTTTGAGCTGATATTTGATTCAAATAAACTAAGGACCCATCTTTTACAATGCTTTGAAAATAACAAAATTTCAGAATTTCCACTTACATCTAAGTCGGCGAAGGAAGAAGAAAGACAAAATAATCAAAATTCAGAATTATTGTATATGCAATTTACCAGAATGTTTTGATGATATGGTTCAGTGTGACAGATGCAAAAATTGGTTTTACAAATTCTGTGTAAAAGCACCATTTGATATATCTATGTCAAATGTTCAATTCCTGTGCAAGACATGCAAAAATACATCTTAGTGTTTCCGCGCATTGACTATCAGGGTTTATTTTAGAGGTATTCATTATTTTTCTTATTTCAGATAAAAAAACAAAGATTGTGGGTACTCATTAGAACAAACTTGCCGAAGCGGTTCTAACAAGTTCCCACAATCTATGTTTTGAGAAGATATATAAAAAATTTCAGAAATTTTCATCCGAAATACAGTGAAATTCCGCTATTAAGACCACTCTTCAGACCTGAAAAGTGGTCTTATTAGCGGGGTGGTCCTAATAATTCCGCTATTAAGACCACTTTCCAGACTAAAAAGTGGTCTTATTAGCGGGGTGGTCCTAATAATGGAATTGGTTAATAAAATATCGCTGGCAAGATTGATTTAAATTTGAGTCTATGTGTATTGTGCCTTTTTTGCTTCATGCTAGATGGTATTCTGTAATTCTCTCTTGTCTTTAACTTTCCTGATTCTCATGTTATCTTGCATTTCTATTTTCATTATTAATTAAAGGCAATAAATCACATTAATGATTACAGTATGGACGTAATGCTGCTTTATATCATAGTCAATTTTTCCAAAATTATCTTCTGAAATTTCTGAAGAAAATATAGCTGCATATCACCAAATTAGTAAAACTCTGTTCTGTGATCTTGTTAAAACATCACACAGATTAATACAGGTAAACTTCTGCTTTTCACACCTTAAGGGATGTGTGTGAACTGTAGTGATCTTGTTAAAACATCACACAGATTAGTACAGGTAAACTTCTGTTTTTCACACCTTTGGGATGTGTGTTAACAGTATACTGCTCATAACCAAGAGGTTTTGGAATGGTGAAGATTCCAGTATAAATTTATAACTGACCAATGCATTGAGATATACAATTAACTCAAATTATACATGCTTATTTTTGTATATATTGTATTTACAACTTTAACCCTTCTGGTACCAAATGGAATCTTACTTCTTATATATAACAAGAGTACATTTCAAAATTCAGGGGTGTCAAACCTCAAAAAAGGTAATTTTTCTGATGAAAATTTGTGATATTGTTCTTCAGTATACTCCAAACATCGGTTTTGTGTGCTCATTAGAAATGCCTCATTGAGGCGGTTCTAGCATGTACCCACAACCTATGTCTTGGAGCAGAAATGAGGCAAATAATGTATACCCCAATAAACCCCAGTTTTCTCTATAAAGTGGGGTTTAGGGGGTCTATATTTCACAAACTTGTTCACGTGATGGGCCTTTCCTTTTTGCATTGAGGCGGTTCTTACATGTACCCACAACCTATGTCTTGGAGCAGAAATGAGGCAAATAATGTATACCCCAATAAACCCCAGTTTTCTCTATAAAGTGGGGTTTAGGGGGTCTATATTTCACAGACTTGTTCACGTGATGGGCCTTTCCTTTTTGCAAACAGTGTAGGCCCTGATCAGAGGCCATGTTCTGCGGCATCTGATCTGGGCCTACACTGTTTGCCAAATACCCATTTCTGGGTTTCTGGTACATGGATTGATATAACTGGGGCTTGATGAAATATATGGGGCTGCATGATGTATCCACGCAGAGCTGAAACCGACCACAAACGAGTACTGGCAAACTACTTCTAAAGAGGATATAATCTTGTGTGATTGCTCAAATGTAACTGTTAGGTTGTTTTCCATATTTTCTCATATTATGCATTTTTGTATTTACAAGCTAAAAATGAAGTTAATATGTTCTCTTTATTTTGTTCTTTTCTATGTCTTATTGCCAAGATACCTCCAGTTTGAGAGCATTCTTGCTTGACGTTATATATAGTTACGCTCCACCCCCGCTAAAAAGCTCAACATAGTGCTTTTCTTCTTCTTTATACTGCAAACATAGGTTGTGGTGCTCGTTAGAACCGACTCATTGAGGACTCACAACCTATGTCTAAGAGCAGATATAAGAAATATAATGTATCCCTCCACTAAACCCCTGTTTTCTTTATATAAACTTGGGCTTAGGCATCAGTTCAATCCGCGATCTTTATTCAAACAACACAAAGATGGAGAGTTCCAGGGTCATCAAGCCATAACAAGAACACGCCTATTTAATTTTGATACCTTTAAACCCAACATTGATATAGCTGAAAATGGTTTTCAGGTGTGTACATTAGTCTTCATATTTCTGCTCAAAAACATAGATTGTGGGTAAAACATAGATTGTGGGAACTGGTTAGAACAGCCTCGCCGAGGCGGTTCTCAAATCTATGTTTTGAGCAGATGTATGAAAATATAAGACAATTTTTAACTGAAAAGCAAAAAGTGAATACTACACTATATATTTTATATTGGCTGCATATGCGGCTGCATTTTATACTTTTTTCTATAATAGCTGCATTACCTATGATTTCCTTATAGCTGCATTTTCCTATATTTTTAATATAGCTGCACTAAAGTGCTGCGTTTTATACTGACCCCTGTTTCTACCCAGTTTCCTCCCTATTTCATGATTTTTTTTATTGTATGCACCCTAACTACACTGCTTTCATCGTTAACCACATACTACATGTTTTTTTTTTTTTTGCATAAAAAAGTTGATTTTTGAAATCAGAGTGCCCAGTGCCTGCCTCAGTCTAATGTGGAACGGATTTGATTGCAGAAGGTCTGTACATATTCTGTATCTATACCTATTTGCTAGTTTGACCATGAAATATTATTTACTGTTTTACTTTAGGCCAAGAAGTGCAGTTGTCAGCTTCTGGCGACAGGCTTTACGCTACATAACCACATACGCATACACAGGCCCTGGAAAGGTGTGGATAGGTCAATTGAACTGGTTGACATGACCGTAATATTGTTGAATGGGCTGTTAAACTCTGAGTAATTATTTCAATAACCAGCCATTCCCTTCGTTCCACCCAGTCATGAAAGGGCAGCTTTCAGTTTCTGTCGAAAGAATTTACTATATAACCCAGCACCAGAAAAGTGGATCGCAAGACTGACCGGCCGCGACATGACCTTTACAGTGTTGACTGGGCTTACCGGTACTAATGTATGTTTTAGCCTGAGCTCTGTGTAAGAACTTCATGCAGTCCCAATATTTAATCAAGCCTTGGGGCGGGGGCGCATTTGTGTCATCATTTGTAACATGTTTTCAGTTTTCAATGACCTTAATAATGTTGACTGGGCTTACCAGTTTTCATGTTCTTGTAACTCTGCTCTGCGTTAGAACATCATGCAGTCCTTATATTTCTTCAATTCCCGGTGGGTTGGGGCGCTCTTAGTGTGTCAAACTTAAGTCATTTGGATCACGTATTCAGTTTTTTAAAATGACCTTTAAAGTGTTGACTTGGCTGACCAGTACTCATTTGTGGTTTTGCAGCTCTGCGTCTGCATAATATGCAGTAAATCTATATCTTCAATCTTCGGAGGGCGACGGCGCACATTTCGTAAGACAATAAGTAAATAGGAACACATATTCATTTTTAATGAACAACAGAAATTATTATATACAAGCCAGTGCATGAAAAAAAAAAACATTCGTGAAAAGGATTGAGCGGCCAACATAGACTCAGATCAGCCTGCCCATTCACGCAGTCTGATCAGAGTATTCACTGATCGCATGTAACTATTATAGAATACGATCAACGAGTCTTTACTCGTCGCACTGGTGTTATTGTAGTTTTTTTTTCATGTTATTGTAGATTTTTTCATGTGCCGGCTCATATGTATTTACATGTATATAACAGTATGCACAATGTAACTTCCTTATTCTCCTGCTCTGACTCGGCACGGCATGTTGACAAGCAAAAAATCATAACATCGAGCAGATGACGATATCAACTGACTGCGGCGGACATACGATAGACACGGACAGACGGGGCTGGAGCCGAGCGGTGGTCTCCCCATTCACCGACAACGGGGAATGGGGGTACCACTGAGCGGCTACGGTGTAGTGCCAGCATGGATTCGTTCCCTGGGACCCCACCAGCTGATGAGTGATGACCCGCGACACGGGGAAACGGGAAATCAATCAATCAATCAACTTCCTTATTCTTCTTTTCACCTCTGACCCTGTGCGGGCCTCTCAACATTGAAATACGGCGTGCACGCCGTTTTTTTTTCCTCCATTCACGACGTCTAAGAAACGTCCCATCAACGTCAATGTAACGCCAGGACTTTACACAGACATTGATACGACGTATTCTTATTGGAAATACATTGGCCGGTGAAGATACAAAATCCAGAAATTTTTTTAATGAAAAAAAATGAAGAAAAAGAAAAGAAAACTGACCGCTACTACCCTATTCGTTGAGGAACGGCGTGCGCGCCAGCTTTCTTTTCTACTTTCCTTTTCTTTAATTTAACGACGTCGTAGCAACGTAGTAGTTATAGCTATTTAATATTTATTTAAGAATTAACTAGCAAGGAATAAAAAAGATAAAGAAAAATAATAAAAATGGGAAAAAATAGAAAACTATGGGTCCTTTCCGGTAATCAGGTCCTTTCTGGTCCTTTCCGGTAAATTTACGCACCGAGACCCGTCCGCCTTCCCTGGGGGTACCTGGGTGCCAGACCCGACGGCATAGCTCAACACTCCTCATCTGGGTGTACGTTCATGGCCGGGAGAAAAGTCCCCATTAGAAGATGAGGTCAGACAGCTCCTTCTTGAAGAATGCCAAAGAAGGAGCCTCAGCTGCGGCAGCTGGAAGTCTGTTCCACACTGGTATCGTCCGTGGGAAAAAGCTGTATTTGAAGTAGTCAGTGGATGTAGAGTACTGCTGGAACTTGTGAGCATTGGATAAAGGGATCAGTCAACCATCTCACATGCCATTGAAGTGAATTGGAGTGGTTGTCGACGGCATGACGTCGATCCAATGTTGACTCGACGCCCGTCTGTAAGTCCACTCATTGGTTGTTGTTTTTTTTTTTCGACTGTCAGTATGTTTATTTGTCGGAAGTGGCTAGATGACCGGATCCGGTCTTCTAGCCTCTGAGTCTAGAATGCCGGACCCGGCATTCTAGACCTAGCGGCTAGAAGACCGGGTCCGGTCATCTAGCCATCCTCCCGTTGCCAGGCTAGAATGCCGGCAATAGAATATTTGATAACTATAATCCACAAGGTAGCCTAAACAAAATTAGAAAGGAACATTTACCTGTCATGAATTATTCGCCATTTTGAAGCTACAATAGATGACTGTTGATTGTGTTTGAAGTATAAAATACACGAATTTCTGTAAAACATTCCAAAAATTAAATACAACCTGACAACCCTAATATTGGTAATGGACCAGCCCAATATATAAGGTAGAAGAATCCACTAGGCATAAATGGGTTAATCATGCATGTATGACATAGCATATACTGTAGAAAGCCATCTGACAAGTAACATTTTAAGGTTCATCTTTACGTTTATGTGAACAAAGTATTGATGTTACTACTTCATAGCAGTCATTATAGCATTTAACAAGACATTATAGTTGATCAGACAGACAAACGGAAAAACAGACAAAAACATACTAACCTCTGCTCTCTTTTTCCCGTGCTAGTAGATTTGAATTGTCTCCCGCCTTGAATACAATGGAAACTGATCCCATAATATTTCAGCCTAGGGTTCAGCGTCTTTTTCGATAGCTTTTTCTGAGCTGCAGAAATTGTTCTACTGTCGCGCTTCCAGAACTGAACATATTCTGCATTCTGATAGCGCTGAATGGCGCTTTCAAAGACAGAATAGTCTTCGAACGTTTGACCTATGTGCAGTCTATTAGCCATCATGAGGCAATGACGGACTTTCCAGGGACAGCATTAAGTAAGTTGAGATAATTGGGGAAGGTATAATTTGAGGACTTTTACTGGAGGACCAGAGGACTGAGGACCCAGTCCTCTAGAGGACCAGGGGTATAATTTGAGGACCAAATACAGGAGGACCAGTGCTTTAATCAGCCATATAATGGCTATGATAATTGAAGACTAGAATCGCGCAGTCGATGGCACGCCATCGCATATCCCCACGCTTTTTTAAAGATACGCCACTATATAAGTTCTCAATTGCAACTCCCACCCAATCCTAAGATCGAAATTCCGAAAGTGTCATGCACTCCTCAGACCAAAGAACTATCAGTTCCCAAAGTTTCATGTTTCTATCTGAAACGGCGCAGGAGGAGTTATCTGGTAATCGTTAAAAAGGGGGTTATGGGGTGAAAATCCAAGTTTTTGACCTCTGGTGACCTCAAACCTGACCCTAGGGGTCAAATTGTGATTGTTATGTATTCTACTCATTATGCCGTTCGATTTGATATGTCACACGACCAGGCTCTGAAAGCTTTGATTTTTTACCCCCCGGGCACCCCACCCCCTGGCCTGGCCCCTAGGGGTAGGATCAAAATTCCGAAAGTGTCATGCACTCCTCAGCCCAAAGACCTATCATTTCCAGAAGTTTCATGTTTCTATCTGAAAAGGCGTAGGAGGAGTTATCCGGTAATCGTTAAAAAGGGGGTTATGGGGGTGAAAATCCAAATTTTTGACCTCTGGTGACCTCAAACCTGACCCTAGGGGTCAAATTTTGATTGTTGTGTATTCTACTTATTATGCCGTTCGATTTGATATGTCACACAACCAGGTTCTGAAAACTTTGATTTTTTACCCCCAGGGCACCCCACCCCCTGGCCTGGTCCCTAGGGGTAGGATCAAAATTCCAAAAGTGTCATGCACTCCTCAGACCAAAGACCTATCAGTTCCCAAAGTTTCATGTTTCTATCTGAAACAGCGTAGGAGGAGTTATCCGGTAATAGTTAAAAAGGGGGTTATGGGGGCGAAAATGCAAGTTTTTGACCTCTGGTGACCTCAAACCTGACCCTAGGGGTCAAATTTTGATTGTTATGTATTCTACTCATTATGCCGTTCGATTTGATATGTCACACGACCAGGTTTTGAAAACTTTGATTTTTTACCCCTGGGGCACCCCACCCCCTGGCCTGGCCCCTAGGGGTATGATCAAAATTCCAAAAGTGTCATGCACTCCTCATACCAAAGACGTATCAGTTCCCAAAGTTTTAAGTTTCTAGCTGTAAAAGTGTGGGAGGAGTTGTCCGGTAAGACGGACGGACGTACGGACGACGGAGACAATTACAATATCCCCACTTTTTCTTCGAAAAGCGTGGGGATAATAATTACAGTTTATTGAAAATGATACCTACTGGCATGGTATATCACCTCATGGGCATATATACAGAAAAAAGGGAAAAAATAAAATAAATAAAAGCAAAAACATGTTATGCTCAGGAAATTTTTCACCATAGAATTTTATGAAATATATTTTTGGCATCTTGTTACTCTGATAAAAAATGTTCAGTTGAAATTAGAATTTCTCTACTTTCTATATACTTGTTATTTTTTTTAATTCACAAAATGCATGATAAACAGTGGAGATCCTGATCAGACGGCTTCTTGCTACTCTTTTAATAATGTTCACTTGAAATTAGAATTTCTCTTCATTAAGGACTTTTCTGTATACTTAATATAAGCTATCTGTTAAATTCACAAACTGCATGATGAACAGTGAAGATGGTTATTTGTCGGTGGGGCTTATCCTATTGTAGATGGGGCAAAGTTACATATTATAACCAATGGCTGTAAGCCTATGGTTAGGTTGAAATTATACACTACAATACAATACAATTATTTTATTAAAGTAGAAGTAAAACAAAGATCAGGAATTGATACAATTAACTTACTCCACCCATAAAAGACACCAAAGGGAAAGAAATACAAACATTAAGCGACCAGACCATGATGGAAACCTAAACAAAGGAAGGCCATAAGGACAGTTACTTTCCCACAAAATGGCCATATGGCCATCCAAAACCAAAAGACACAAGTGATACACACAGCAAGTAACAAACAACAACATAAATAAATCGCCACAGAAGAGCCGCCCCGGAACGGCCAGTGGAAGATTTCCACTGGGGGGCTTAAACCGACCTCACGTGGCCACAATCCTCGCCCCCACTTCCGTCGCGATTTAGACAAATAGTTTGTTCAGTCTCACCTCTTTTACATACAACAGATATATATTTAAAAAAAAATAATGTTTATATCATGTAACATGGTTTAAGAGACGCTCTATACAGAGCTATGAGAGACTAAGAGAGACTTATTAAAAATAAAACGGCGAAGGTTTACATTAAGAGAAATTATGTACATAACATGCAAATAATTGAAAGTCTTCATTTTTGAAATGTGTTGTTAGATCTTTCAGAAGCATCATTTTTCTATTTATTTTGATTGTTAATAAGGGCCAAATTTATTTTTAATTTTCTTAAGTTGAGCTGAAAAGTGAAAAAAAAAAAAAAAAACGTGACCTTCCATTGCAGAACTCACACAGGACCCATAAATAAGCATTTGTTTAATTATTCAATAATGGTTATTTTTATTATTTATTTTATTTTATTGCTTATTTCTTTCTATTATTTATTTATTTATTTATTTATTTATTTATTTATTTATTTATTTATTTATTTATATATTAGGAGTAATAATCAAGGAAAAATGAACCTGGGGAAAAAAGATCTTAGTCACCCAAGTGACAAGGTATCATCAGGTGAACATGTCCATAAAATGTACACCACCACCCACCCCCACCCCTAAAAAACACCTTAAAGAGAAAACTAGGGTTTACAGGAGCATACATTATCTTTCTTATTACTGCTCTAAGAAGTAGGTCATGGATACTAGTTAGAACCATCTTAATGAGGCAGCAACCTATGTTTGCAGTATAAATAATAAAAAATATCAAAGATTTTCATAAAAAAGTAGCCATTGTGGAGATGTAAAAAAAAATGCACAGTGTCGCATTTGTGTGTTAATGTAATGTTTCTTCCACAATATTAAAACTGACATTTTCCGTTTTATTGGTGATGTTCATTTCGTCTGCAAGCATAGAATGTGTGTGCTCATTAGGCCAAGGTGGTTCTAACAAGTGTATCTCAGGAGTACCCAAATCACGGAATAAGTGGGGTTTATAAGGGTGTTCATAACACCAACTTAAGAAACTAGTAGGTAAAAGGGTAACAAACCGGACAGCTATTGTCTTCAATATATTCATGTTTTAACCCATTTTGTACTGAATGAAATCTTCCACTTTATATATAGCATGAGTCCATTTCAAAATTTAGGGGTTCTTCAAAATTTATTTGGAAAACGGCTGAACTTTTTGCAAACAGTGTAGGCTCTGATCAGATGCTGCAGAATGTGGCATCTGATCTGGGCCTGCACTGTTTGCTAATAACCAGTTTTGAGATTTCTGATACAAAAATGGGTTAATGTGCACAATCCTTCCTCAAGTGTGTGGCAAGCCATTATAGTATGGTAACTTTATAAAACTTAGCATTTATTAAAAGATCAGAATATAGAACTTCAAAATAAGTGTAGCTGAACATTATAATTAACAACAATCATGGTAATTAAATTAATTGATACAACCATATTTTTGCAACAAAACTTCTCTAAAGTCTGATTAACGACCAGCTCCATATGAGTGAAATAATATTGAAAGGGCCATGCCCACCCCCCACGAAACTTTTAGTACAGCAGGAGCTGCTTTTGTTGAATTTTGTGTGAGATAATCAGCATCAATGTGGTGCCATGTCCATGCAATTGAAAGGAAAGTTTTACATCACTATAACAAGTCTGTGAACTGAAGACCCCTCTAAACCCCACTTTATATAAATAAAAGTGTGGTGTAAGGGGGTAAACATTATCTGCCTTATTTTTGCTCAAAAACATAGATTGTGGGTACTCCTTAGAACTGCCTCATCGAGGCGGTTCTAACGGGCACCCACAATCTATGTTGAAAGCAGAAATAAGAAAGATGTTACAATTTTTACCTAATATTTGTCAATTCTAGCACCATGTTGAACGCCATTATTTCACACGGACATGTTTTCCTAATGTTTTAAAACCCACTTCAGTGAAGTACCAGCTGGTTTTTATCAAAACTAAGCCAAATTATGACAATTTGCAAGTTTAAGGAAATATGTTAAGAGTGCCTCAGTGATGTGGTCCTAACAATAATACACATTTTATGTCATTACGAAAACACGTCTATACAAATACATTGCCACCTTTATCGCCGAAAAAAATAAAATTTTATGAAGAAAAATTGTGATATTTTTCTTATTTCTGCTCTAAAATGTAGATTGTGGGTACCCACAATCTTTTTTTTAGAGCAGAAATAAGAAAAATAAGGTATACCCCCGGAAACCCCAGTTATACTATATAAAAGTGGGGTTCAAGGGGGTCAAAATTATATAGGCGTGTTTCCGTGATGATCAGAAAGTTCATCTTGCAGTTTGTGAATTTAACAGATAGATTAGATCATTAAGTATGTAGAAATAGAGAAATTCTTATTTCAACTAAACATTTTTAATAAGATTAACAAGATGTCAAAAATTTATTTCCATTACGATAACACACCCGTGCGCCATAAATAACTCATAATGCATTTTTTTACATCTTCAAAACGGTCAATTTTCGGATTAAAATTTGTGATATTATTCTTATTTAAACTCAAAACATAGATTGTGGGTGTTCCTTAGAACCGCCTCATTGCGACGGTTCTAATGAGTACCCACAATCTATGTCTATGAGCAGAAATAAGGAAAATAATGTATACACCATCTAAACCCAGTTTTCTCTATATAAAGTGGGGTGTAAGGGGGTGTTCATTTCTCGGACTTGTTGGCATGATGATATAATTCTATGGTGAAAAATTTCTGGGCATAAAACAGTGTAACTCCATATAAGCCATCTGATCAGGATCTGCACTGTTCATCTTGCAGTTTGTGAATTTAACAGGTAGAATATAAAGTAGAGAAATTCTAATTTCGACTCAATGTTGAAAAGAGTAACAAGATGCCAAAAGTCATCATGTTTACAAGTCCATATATAATGACCACTCCTCTTAACACCACTTTCTATAGCAAACATTGGGGTTTACAGGGGTATGCATTATTTTTTTTTTATTTCTAACATCAGTTTAGCTCCAGATAAGCCATCTGATCAAGATCTTCACTGTTCATCATGCAGTTTGTGAATTTAACAGATAGCTTATATTAAGTATATGTATATTGAAAGTAGAGAAATTCTAATTCTAAGTGAACATTTTTAAAAGAGTAACAAAATGCCATCTGATCAGGATCTTCACTGTTCATCATGCAGTTTGTGAATTTAACAGAAAGCTTATATTAAGTATATAGAAGGTACTTACTGTAGAGAAATTCTAATATCAAGTGAACATTTTTAAAAGAGTAGCAAGAAGCCGTCTGATCAGGATCTTCACTGTTCATCATGCATTTTGTGAATTAAAAAAATAACAAGTATATAGAAAGTAGAGAAATTCTTATTTCAACCAAACATTTTTTATCAGAGTAACAAGATGCCAAAAATATATTTCATAAAATTCTATGGTGAAAAATTTCCTGAGCATAATAACATGTTTTTGCTTTTATTTATTTTGTTGATTTTTTTCCTTTTTTCTGTATATATGCCCATGAGGTGATATACCATGCCAGTAGGTGTCATTTTCAATAAACAGTAATTATCTTCAATTATCATAGCCAATATATGGCTGATTAAAGCACTGGTCCTCCTGTATTTGGTCCTCAAATTATACCCCTGGTCCTCTAGAGGACTTGATCCTCAGTCCTCTGGTCCTCAAAGAAAGATGTGAAAAAGACCTGAACCTACTACGAGTAGTGTCAGGTACCACCTTTGGAGCTGATAAAAAGACACTCCTGATCCTATACAAAGCCCTTATTCTTAGTAAGCTAGACTATGGAGCCCAGGCTTACAACTCCGCATCAGAGAATATCCTTAAAACTCTGAATATCATTCAAAACCACGCCCTCAGGATAGCAACAAGAGCATACCGATCTACCCCAATCAACGCACTAGAGGTAGAATGTGGACTTAAACCACTACATCTACGAAGGGAAGAACTCATACTAAAATACTGGGCTAGATCCTCCCCACTTGGCAAATCCCTCCCAGTGAATGATCTATTAACAGATCATGGTTGCTATTCATGTAGGAGAGCCAAGAACTACAACCCATATTGTACTAAAGTTCGTGCCCTCCTGAAAGAGCACAACATACCCGATAAGATCCAGGCACCCAAGTACAGATCCAAATGGGATCTCAAACACAACACACCCTCCTGTTACCTCCATCAGGTCCTGGGGAGGAAAGAAGAAAATACAAATGAATACATGAAAAATAAAAGCCTCTCTTATGTTCGCACCAGCCATGCTGGGAAAACTCTAATCTACACAGATGGCAGTAAGGACCCCACAACAGGAAAAACCGGCGCCGCATTCGTTGTCCCAGAGAGAAATCTTCACGTACCGATTAAAACAAACCAACACCTCTCAGTATTCACAACTGAACTGATTGCCATTCACTGGGCCATCTCCTGGGCCATCACAGTTAAGACACCCAAAGCCACAGTACTCACGGACAGCCTTAGCGCTATCCAGGCCCTACAGTCAGGAAAATCCAAAACACGACCTGACCAAATTGACTCAATCCTGTCTAAACTAGATAAGGCAAAAAGAGAAGGGCAAGACATTGATATTGACTGGATCCCATCCCACGTCGGCATCCCCGGTAATGAGGCGGCCGACGAAACAGCCAGATTAGCACTAGATATAGGTATTAAAGATTATACTCTCCCTTCAAAACGGGAGATCTATACAATCATAGACACCGCCATAACGAGAAAATGGCAAGCTCTATGGGATAGAAACCCAACCAACACCGGGAGGCATTACCAACTCCTCCAGCCCACAGTAGGTAAATCTGCCCACCAATTTAGCAACAACAGAAAATTAGACGTGGTAATTTCCCGTTTGAGATTTAACCATAACGGCCTAAATGCCAACCTCACTCAACGGGTCTATGCAGAAAATGCGATAACTATGAACTAGAAACAACACAACACATCTTGTTTGAATGTGTAACAAACGCCCATGCACGAGAAGAGATAAAATCTGAAATGTTCAAATTAGGATATGAATCGGTACACCTACAAGATCTCCTCGCTCCCCCCGAAAAACACTGCTCGGCCATAGCCGAGGTGGTTAAGAAATTCCTTAAAGACACAAATTACTGGGAAGTAATATAAGAAAAACAGCTTTTATTACCCACACACCGCGCTTAGGCAACCATCACCTACCGTCAATCTGCACTTGGACCGGCGTCAAAGCGAGACACTGTGGTTGCGGCTCATTTGCTTTGCACTTATGGGTGCCCCGCCGAGGCTAACCCCCGTCAAAGGACAAACCAATGACCCTCCCATACCTTCAACATCATAACAGACCACGGGCAAGGGTGCATCATAAGAAAATCCCATAGCCCGAAAACTCCCACGGACATGCTTGAACCTGCGGCGACAAGCCGATTCGGGACACTGTGGTTGCGGCTCATGTGCTTTGCACTTATGAGTGTTCCGATGAGGTAACATGCCGCGGCAGGACAGGCAGCCCCCATGGGAAGGTAATTCTTCACAATAACCGCGCCACCCGTTAACTTGGTTTTGAACAAGTTACCCTAAGAGCCGGACCGTGCCTTTGTGGGGGGGACCCCCGTCACAATCCCGGCCCGCCCTGTGCACAGAATGGGAAGCCAAAATATGTGACGGATGGCGGGGTCATATTAGCACAAGCACAATATGCACTTATGACTTTTGTTTGTATTACAGGTACAGGTGGGACCCCGGGGGACAAGAAACTGGACACAACTACACTGATCCGAGCGCACACATGGGGTCCCAAGCACTAATCCGACTTTTCTATTTCAGGAACGAGAGGAGGCTCGACGGAGCCCGTCAGGACAACATCCTGAGGGCACCTGGGAGAAAGCCCGTACTGGGCTCCCCCTAGGTACCAACAGAATGAAGTCCCCTGAAGTAGGCAAAGCGAAGGCATAAATACTGCCAGAACAGAGCATACAAACGGGGACAGGTCACACGCTAAATATCTTTATAGGCGGGGCAACGGCAATATCCACCATTTGCTAGGTATTTGGAAATAGGAAGTCCCTTAAAAATGCCTTTTGGAAGACCCTTCAAAAATAAAAATTAGCGGGATTGCAAAACGGCTGATTAGCCTCATCACTGCCTTTCCCAAACAAACACATACCTCCAAACACATCACGAAGACACACCTGTCCAATTTTGAACCCCACTTGCATAGGCAGGTCTCCGTGATGAGAGCACGGGTACTAGGACTTTTTGCAATAGCCGGAATTGGCTGGTCTATTAGTCACCCATCCTGGCTCACTTTAGATGCCTGTTCAAAATTCAAAAATTTCATGCGTTATCACCCTTTAACAAGCATCGTGACCGAAGGCGTTTTCTTTGCCATGTCAGGGGTGGAGGCAGAGAATAATGGAAGCCAGAAATGATAATGTATGTTAGCTTTTTTCCTCGGCCAGACATTCGAAAACAGGGCTGTGCTCTGACACATTTGGCAGTCGAAATTGGCAACACGTCATCACATACTAGAGCCCGTCTTTGGTCTGATTCCTGCACTCAAAATTCTAAAATCGCTATAGAACTGTGTTTCTTAGGACAAACGCTGTACCTTGGGTGCGATTTGTGCCTTCCTCCGATTAAGAGTTCAGTATATTCCCATTGGTCAGCTGACACCTGTCGAATTGACAAGTGCCAGCACATTGGAGGCCCTCGGAAGAGCAGTTCATAAACTAATCCCATTTAGCGAGATGGGGGTAGCCCCTACGTGCTTTTAGCGCCCGGTTACCTTACAAAATCTATCAAGTCAAGTCAAGTGGTCCTCCTGTATTTGGTCCTCAAATTATACCCCTGGTCCTCTAGAGGACTTGGTCCTCAGTCCTCTGGTCCTCCAGGTAAAGTCCTCAAATTATACCTTCCCAGATAATTGCTTTGTTTGTTTGGAGTAGAAAATTACTACGATATTTAAAGTGTGTGATGTGTTGGCGGTGATAGTTTAAGACAATAGGATCTTTAAACTTTAAGATGTCTTTGCGGTCGTTTGACGGCTCAATCAAATTTCTAATTGTTTGTAGCACTCTGTACAGTAAAATAGAAGGATCTTAAAGCGTTATGAATTCTTTGAGGTCGTTTGACCGCTCAATCAGGTTAATGGTTGTTTGCAACACTCCGTAATTATATTTTACAACCGCGACAAACGCTGATTTATCACGTTCAATTTCCATCATATGTAAATAATAATAATAATATTTATTATTATAACAAGAGGGCCCAGAGGGCCCTGGTTCGCTCACCTGATCCAAAGCACAACAAGTGGGCCCCGGGCAGGGTCAATTTTGGCCCCAGGGCTAAAATTTGAACAATCTTGGTAGAGGTCCACAAGATGAAGCTTCATATCTAATATGAAAGACCTGGGCTTTCTGGTTTCAGAGAAGAAGATTTTAAAGGTTTACCCTGCATATAGAAGTCTATGTAAAACAAGATTTTCCCTATATAAGTCTATGTTAAACCAAAGGGCCCCGGAGCGGGGGCATTTTTGGCCCCAGGGCTATAATTTGAACAATCTTGGTAGAGGTCCACTAGCTGAAGCTTCATAACAAATATCAAAGACCAAAGCCTTGTGTTTCAGAGAAGATGATTTTTAAAGATTTTCCCTATATAAGTCTATGTAAAACCAAAGGGCCACATGGCGGGGGCATTTTTGGTCTCAGGGCTATAATTTGAACAATCTTTATAGAGGTCCACTAGCTGAAGCGTCATAACAAATATCGAAGACCTAAGCCTTGTGGTTTCAGAGAAGAAGATTTTTCAAGATTTTCCCTATATAAGTCTATGTAAAACCAAAGGGCCCCGGAGCGGGGGCATTTTTGGCCCCAGCACTATAATTTGAACAATCTTGGTAGGGGTCTACTAGATGAAGCTTCATACCAAATATCAAAGACCTGGGCCTTGCGGTTTCAGAGAAGAAGATTTTCAAGATTTTCCCTATATAAGCCCATGTAAAACCAAAGGGCCCCCGTGCAGGGGGCATTTTTAGCTCCAGCACTATAATTTGAACAATCTTGGTAGGGGTCCACTAGATGAAGCTTCATACCAAATATCAAAGACCTGGGCCTAGCGGTTTCAGAGAAGAAGATTTTTCAAGATTTTCCCTATATAAGCCCTTGAAAAACCAAAGGGCCCTAGTGCGGGGGCATTTTTGGCCCCAGCACTATAATTTGAACAATCTTGGTAGGGGTCCACTAGATGAAGCTTCATACCAAATATCAAAGACCTGGGCCTTGCGGTTTCAGAGAAGAAGATTTTTCAAGATTTTCCCTATATAAGCCCATGTAAAACCAAAGGGCCCCCGTGCGGGGGCATTTTTAGCTCCAGCACTATAATTTGAACAATCTTGGTAGGGGTCCACTAGATGAAGCTTCATACCAAATATCAAAGATCTGGGCCTTGCGGTTTCAGAGAAGAAGATTTTTAAAGATTTTCCCTATATAAGCCCATGTAAAACCAAAGGGCCCCCGTGCGGGGGCATTTTTGGCCCCAGCACTATAATTTGAACAATCTTGGTAGGGGTCCACTAGATGAAGCTTCATACCAAATATCAAAGACCTGGGCCTTGCGGTTTCAGAGAAGAAGATTTTTTAAGTTTTCGGTGAAAAAAATCTATTTTTGGCTACTGTGACCTATATGTGCAATGGACTGGAACCATTTGAACAACTTTGAAAGGGGACCACCTAAGGATCATTCCTGTGAAGTTTGGTCAAAATCCGATCAGTGGTTTAGGAGGAGATGTCGTTTGAAGAAAAGTTTACGGACGCACGCACGGACGCACGCACGCACGCACGCACGGACGCACGGACGCACGACGGACGACGGACAAAAAGTGATCCCAAAAGCTCACCTTGTCACTACGTGACAGGTGAGCTAATAATAAAAACCAATACATAATTCATAAGTGTCCGTCCCGCATTAATAGTCGTTACATCTGGCCGTTACATCTAGAAAATTGCAGTTGCTGAAGAAAGTATTCTCCACCTTCCAAAATGGTGGAAGAGGTTTGTCCGGTTCTTCATATGTATTTGTTTTCTGTTTTCGGTCGATTATAACTGCCAAATATTATATTTCCGGCATTCTAGCCTTCCGTAATAGACTTGTCTAGAATACCAGACCCGGTCTTTTAGTCTCAGAGTCTAGAATGCCGGGTCCGGCATTCTAGACTCAGAGACTAAAAGACCGGGTCCGGTCGTCTAGCCACTTCCTTATCTGTCTGTCTTACAGTCTGTCCGTTCGTCTGTTAGTCAGTCATTCAGTCAGTCGGACTGTGTGTCGTCTGTCTGTCCACTGAGTGTTTGTCAATCAACCCCCCTCCCCCTCTCTCTCTCTCTCTCCCTTTCATGCCAACGGTCATGTGACAATGAAGTATCAATATATCAAGGACAACAGTGACCACATTCAACTTCAAAAAGATTTGGACAACTTACACAACTGGGCAACTAAATGGGGCATGAAGTTCAACGAGAAAAAGTGCTATCACATGAGTACAAAACAAAAATCTACACACTTTTATACTGTTAAAGGTCACATACTGCAGCAAGTGCAGGACACTCCATATCTAGGCATAAACTTCTCCGAAAATCTAAGCTGGAAAACTCACACTGATCAAATTCGTAAAAAAAACGTCTTCAATGTTAGGCTTCCTGAGGAGAAACCTGCGTCACACACCAGAGTCATGTAGGAAAAATGCCTACTTGGCTCTGGTACGGTCACGATTAGAGTATGGTTGTGCCGTTTGGGATCCGTACACAAAGACAGACATTGACAAATTGGAGAGTATTCAACGCTCTGGAGCTAGGTTTATCTGTGAGGATTATCGCTCACGCCAGGAGGGCTGTGTAACAAATATGTTGAAACGCCTGGAACTCAACACTCTGCAGGAACGGCGCCAACACCATCGGTTGGCTCTCCTGTACAAGGTGGTGGAGGGGCAGGTGGCGGCGATCCAGACAGAAGACTACCTACAGAGACAAAGCTGGAGCAAACGAGCAGTAAGGGCAACAAGATTCAGGGACTGTGAACAATCTAACATTGTAGAAAATTACACAACCAACAACAGCAAGTGTTTTAAGACTATACATGCCAAAAGTGAACAGTTCAAAAACTCATTCTTTGTGAGAACTCCTATTGAGTGGAATAAATTGGATGATTCCATAGTGTGTTCCAAATCTGTGAACAGCTTCAGGAACAGTTTAAGACATTAGTTAGATTAAGTAACTCTTCATTTGCACTCCAAACCCGTTGTGTAAAAGCCAGGATTGGTTACTACAACGTACCAGATACAGATACAGAAGTGAGTTGGAGTGGGTGTCGACGGCATGACGTCGAACCAACATTGACTCAACGCCCCTCCGTCAGTCCACTCATTAGTTTATTTCGACTGTCAGTATGGACATTTAAATTGCACATGTAGACAGATTGTTGGACAGATTTCTCAAGATAGATAGATAGGTAGATAGATAGCAAATAAAACGAAAGTTACGTAAAAACTTATTTTGTGAATAACGGTGTCTCAAGCCATTGACATGGGTCATTCGCGAAAAGATTTTCGTCAATTAAAAACGGATTTAGGATAAATGAATTTCGGTATTGAAAATAAAATATCATTCTTTCCTTCTCGAGGCATTATTTCAATGAAAACGGGTATATTTTCTCTCAAAATGTCTGAATATTGTTAGCATTTTAAGTTCCGCCAATACATTTGAATAGCGATGGACGTTTCAATTGACGGCCAGTACTTTGCGCATGCGCAAGAATGACGTCATAAACGGAATTCCTAAAACCTCCTATATTTTCTCAAAACTAAAATACGCCTTTACCGCCGAAAAACGAAAGTTTTAGGCTGAAAATCTGTAATATTTTTCTTATTTCTGCTCAAAACATAGATTAATGTGGTGCTCGTTTGAATCAGTGAGGTGGTTCTAACGAGAACCCACAATCTATATTTTTGAAAAAAAAAGTTTACCCCTATAAACCACAGATTAATTATATAAAAATGATTCAGGGGAGGGGTGGGAGGGGGGGGGTGGGGTGGGCAAAATTATATAGGCTTGTTTTCGTGTGGGGATAGACTCAGTAGTGTTGTGAGAAGTGCCTCGACGAGACGGTTCTAACGAGTACATTCTGTTTTGTGAGTGTGTGTGGCGGGGGGTGTATAGTATATACATTATCTTTTCTCATTTCTGTTAATAAAACATGGATTGTTGGTACTCATCATAAGCGCCTCGCTGAGGCGGTCCTAATAATTTTCACAAATCTATGGTTTGAGCAGAAATACGAAAAATATCAGAATTTTTATCTGAAAATTATCATTTATTTTTCTTTTTGTTGGTAAAATTGTTAATATACTTTGCCGGGTTTTTTCCGTAATGTAACAATTTATTTTTCTCTTGGCCTTTATCTTCTGAAACATCAATTACCCGGTATCTTTAACGTGATTACATCGTTATCTCGTTAAGTGGATCACATGTTAAACTGGTAATCCGTTTACCTACTTTAATAACAATGACAATAAACATATTCCAGAAGGTGTTAAATTTCTATCATCGTATTCATCCAGTTTGGCCGTGCATTGAGAAAACGTACCTGCAGCTTACGCGAGCAGCGAAGGTTAAGAAGAGTATGTTCACCCATACAGTCTCGGAATGTGCGCTGTATACACTGTTACTTCTACTATTAAATACAGCACAAACTATTTTATATTCGAACTGGGATATATGTTAAATGACCGGTGGAATTTCATTGCGATGAGTCAGTTAAAACATAGATGTATAATATTTAAGTGTAAATGCAGTGAAAACAAAACAGATCCAACTGATAAAAACTAATAAAATAATAAAAATAAAAACTATATGGAAAAAAGTCGAAAAACTAAGGAAATAATGGGACAAATAGGGTCCAATCCGGTCCGATCCGGTAATTGGGTCCGATCCGGTGTTTGTACGTACCGAACAAAATTGCAGTGTCTGAACATGCCCACTGGCATCATTTGCAGGGATGAATCTGAATCTGCCAAATAATCCAAACACCTCTGAGATAGAATATTACATGGAGTGCGATTGGAAATGGCAAAATAAAATAGATGGCCGAAAAAAAGATGTATAATAATGACTTTTGAATTTAGATGATTTAAGATATGCTTATAGATTCTTGGTACAGTATTTGAGAGGAAACTGTTAATAACTTGATATGAGATGAATGATGATGGTGAATGGCAGTTGGTAGGTTAAGATTGTTGCCACTGAGTGGCAAGCCCAGGCTGGGCTGCCCAGCTCTAAATACGAGATCAGGGTAGCTTGCAAGGTCTGGAGGTATATCATTCCACAGTCTTGCAGTTATCGGGAAGAAAGAGCACTTATGAACATTAATCCTTGAAAAAGGTATTGAGAATCTGTTTCTAAGGAAGGGAATTTTATTATGGCTCGTCCATGGTGAAGGTTTAGTTGGTTTAGCATATTTCTGATGCTGCTGGTATAATTATAATTGTTAAAAATATACCGCACAGCTAGATGTTGGACCATTTCAATATCATGGATGAATTTCTTTTGCCATGGGTCCCAGACCGATATTGAGGATTCCAAAAGAGGTCTCGACATAAGTTTTACGGGCAGATTCTTTGATTTTCCTATTGCGAGTTTGAATGTTTCTCTTTACAAATTTCAAGGTGTTGTTAAAGGTAAAGGTAAAGAAGCTTTACTTAATGTCGCATATCCGAAAAAAGTAACATGAGCTCTGTAGAGCTTTTATTGCGACAAACAAAGTATCCTTTAACAAATACTTACCTGCCTTCATTTTATCTTCCTAGGACTACCCCTGATAGTGCGAGCTTCAGCCAGGGGAGTACCTAGTACCATTTTTCATGCCTTTAGTATGGCACAGCCATGGATCGAACCCACGACCTCCCATTCCCGAAGAGAACGCTCTATCACTGAGCTATCGGGGCCGGTGTTGTTGATGATCATGTTGATGTTGTTAATACAGTACAAGCAATTAACTCTTGTCCTGATGAACCCAGATATGTCTTTAATAGCTTTCAAACAAGGTAGATCCTGATCAGATGGCTTCTGAAGAAGCCTCAGAAGCCATCTGATCAGGATCTTCATTGTTTGTCATTCAGTTTATGAATTTGTTGCAATGTTTTGCATCAAGATATCTGATTCATTGATAATCAGTGATGGGTGTGGCATATTTAAATATTTAGCAGGTCAAGGGTTAAGATCATAAATTCCTAACAAAGATGTGTAATCTGAATCTGCCAAATACTCCAAACACCTCTGAGATAGAGTATTACATGGAGTGCGAGTGGAAATGGCAAAATAAAATAGATGGCTGAAAAAAAAAGATATACAATAATGACTTTTGAATTTAGATGATTTTGGATATGCTTAAGATTCAAAGACACACACCCCGGACACATACACACCCCTCAAAATTAATAATAATAATAATGAAAAAAAGCAACTACCGGTATGCAATTAGAAAAAGGTCAACTCTTAGGGCCCAGTTACAGTGTAGTGGAAACTTTCCGAAAGAATTCATTTTATAGGAGTCGACGTGCCTATAAGTCTAAAGGTGTCCATTCTCCTAAATACAAATTTTCCAGATACTAGAAAGGCTGGAAATCTCCTAATGGCCAAAAATGCATAAAAAAAGCCAAAAATGCAAGAATTCACCAAAATTCTACATAGAAACATTTGTATTTGATGTTTTATTGTAAATAAACTTCTTATGATTGTATAGTGTATTTTTATAGCTGTAATCTCCACAGCTATAATAAGGTGTATTATCTCATTCTCTAGCTGAGGCTATATGATTTAGTCATTAGTGATTACTGTAAACAGAATGGCAGCCACTTGAACAAATCAAAGGCCGGGCAGCAAGATGCGTCTTCAACAAATTGCTTGACCACACTCCACATTTGTCTTGCAGATGGTGAAAGACCTGAACTAGGAAACACCGGAGGAATGTAGATGATCCAGCTGACTGTCCATGTTATACAGAATAACAAATAACCTAGTAGATATCGACTCTAGTATCTATCTACAAGCCAGCGATAGTCGGACCTGATGCCGAGCAAGGTCCTTCCAGCAGAGATCAGAGTACCCCGCCTACAGAAATTCCTTCTTCCCCTGAACAGTCCGGGAGTGGAATGGCCTGCCAACATCTGTGACAGAGGCAATTTCCCTCGAGAGCTTATAACAACTGTCTTCAGCCAAGGTTGGCAAAATGCCGGCAAATATGAGTATTTTCCATGCCGGTGGCATTTACCGGTAAATACCGGCCAATACTGGAAAATGCTGAAGACTTCAGCCCAACCAGCCCAGTAATCAGCCAGAACCTCCTGTACATAGTTTTAACCCTTATCTTGCTGAATATTCATCTAAGCCACACCCATTTCTGTCTATCAACCAATCAAATTACTAGATGTAATTTATTGCTACAAATTCATAAACTGAATGCCAAACAGTGTAGATACTGATCAGATGGCTTCTTTAGAAGCCATCTGATCTGGATTTACACTGTTTGCAAAGATAGGGGCTGTCGTGAACACCAGAAGATCTAATGTAACTTTTAATCTGTACATAGACTATACGAGGGATTGTTGTTTTCCCGACATATGCCAAAGTATGCAGGTCCATTTACCTTTTCGGAGCCCATCCTTTATTGGAAGATGAAAAGAGGGAGAAGAAAACACACTGCCATGCGTCGAAAACGTTAGGAAACCACTGGTGCCCAAGATGCCATATACATGTATCCATAACAACTTAAGTCACTAGTTTCCCCTACCCCACTATCCCCACCCTGACACCATTTCATTTATATTTTTTGCTGTATTTTTGGTGTTTTTCCTGCGTTTTTCGGTTGATACGTGTTTTCCGGTCTTTGTAGTTATCCCAGATTTTCAAAAATGCAATTGAAGTTCTCAAAAGAATACAGCTACACGTAAATGTAATTAACCCTTATCTTGCTTAATATTCATTTAAGCCACACCCATTTCTGTCTATCAACCAATCAAATTACTTGATGTAATTTATTGCTACAAATTCATAAACTGAATGCCAAACAGTGTAGATCCTGATCAGATGGCTTCTGAAGAAGCCATCTGATCTAGATCTACACTGTTTACAATGATAGGGGTTGTCGTGAACAGCAAGATAAGGGTTAATGGTGAGCCTCCCAAGGCTCAATTCCTTTGCCAGTAACCTACTTACTTGTCCTGATAGCTCAGTGGTAAAATATCTGCTTTGGTATCGGGAGGTTATGCGTTTGATCCCAGGCCACGCCATATCAAGTGCAGAACAACAGTACTAGGAACTCCCTTGACTGTTACTCACATTATGAAGGGAAGTCCAGGGAAGATAAATGAAGTCAGGTAAGTATTTGTTAAAGGATAGTTTGTTTTTAGCTCGTCTGTTTTTTGAAAAAAAAACTTTCGAGCTATTGTCATCACTCCGGCGTCTGCGTTGTCGTTGTCGTCTGGCGTCGTCGTTCCAAAAAAACTTAACCTTGGCTATAACTTAAAAAGTATTAGACCTGGCCTCATGAAACTTCATACACACACTCATCATCACAAGAGCTACATTTTGACCAAGGACCATAACAACATTGTTGATTTTGGCTGAATTATCTCCCCTTTCTCAATTTTTTTCTGAAACACATTTTTAGCTCTCATTTTAATACTATTCACAACAGAGCCTTCAAACTTCACATGAATGTTCCTTGGGACAAGACCTTTTCAGTGATACCACACTTTTTGATCTGTGACCTTGACCTTTGACCTATTTTTCGAAAATTTAACCGAAAACCTTAACCTTGACCATATTTCCAAAAGTATTTGGCCTACCTTCATGAAACTTCATACACATACTCACCATCACAAGAGCTACATTCCCTACAAGTTTTATAACTCCATCTTGCAATTTGATTGCTCTTGTTTGACTTAGAACTTTGGTTTTCTAAAAGAAACTGCAGACGAGCGTTGGCACCCGCATGCGGTGCTCTTGTTACGTAATAAAATCTCTACAGAGCTTATGTTAGTTGTTTCTTATATCAAGCTTCTTTATCTTTACTTCTGTAAATACATGTAGTGGCAAAGGGATTTAATAAAACTTCCCATAAAAAGCTATAGATCAGTGTCCAGTTGTTCAAAGCATCATTAACTTAACAAGCTTGTTAGTGCAAGGGGGGAAACCTACGTCACGATGACGTCACACAGAAAGACAATGGCAGCCGCCATCTTGAAAGTACCTCTCGCTTCGGTAAGTGTTTTTGTGTTAAACAGATGATTTAAGCACAATCTTGACACAGCTTTTATCGCAGAGTACTGGCAAAATAACAATGTTTTGTCTGCAAAAAAAATTTGTGCAGGCTTTCAGTAGTATGGATAAACACGTTGGATTTAGTTCATTTCAGCGATCCATTCGTCAACACTCTGGATATGAAAATCATTCATATGAAGCAGCGCAGTGTTTTCATTAATCCTCTCATAACGAGTACACGACTTTTTCAGAAGAAAATACCATAGAAGTGTTTATTAGTATTAAAATTAAAATTTTTGAACTTTATAAGACGTTTTCAGTAAATGGTATCGTTAACACTCGATCAGAAATGAGATACGTACACACTCTGAAAACCAGCATATAGTTGTCACTCTGAAAACCAGCATATAGTTGTTTGTTTGTTGTTTTTTTTTTTTTTTTTTTGGTTTTACGGCCCTTTCAAGATTATTTCACTCATATCGAGCCGATCGCTATTATAAATCAGAAGTGGGTGAAAACCGGAGTACCCGGAGAAAAAACACATGACCTTCCGTCGCAGAACTTGGCGTCTCACATATGACCCGAGCGAGGCTCGAACCACAGCGGTGAGAGACCTAATGATCAAGAGTCAGCGCTCTTAACCACTAGGCCACATATAGTTGTTTCTCGTGACAACCTGAAAAGCAGGGTAACAAGTATCTTTGACAATAGTGGTGGCCAGATGAACAGCCGATCACAATTTCCGCTCTCTTGTCACTTAAGAAGACATTGCCCAGTCTAGAACATTGTCGGACTTGAACTATTTACAATGTTGCGCCGAGTTGCGAAAAAATGACGATATTTAACAAATGGTTCAGATTTAAAATATCTGTAAAAACAGGAGGCCCTTGGGCCGTTATACTCACCATAGTTCAGTTGGCCTCTGCCCCATGGAAGACATGCGTTTCATTAAGCTATTAAGGCTAGAAAAATCTAAGTAGAGGCCCACCCAAGGACTATGCTGCGAAATTAGGTTTCTAGCTTTTCTTGTTCTTGCGAAAACGTTGACAAAATATTAATATAGGCCTAATTTTTGGAAGAAGATTTAAAGAATAGATGAACAAATAAGCTGAAGATGCTTATTGCCTTTTATACAATATAAGTCATAATAATTGCATTGCATACAAATGTTCTAGAAAAGGGTAATCCCTTTGAAGCAAGGACTACAAGACAGAACTGAAAACTGTGGAGTGTACACGATTTTTTTTATGGACCAGACTAGCTAGTTTCGGCCAGTTAGGCCGCATCACTAGCCCTCAAACATTTACGAACCCCTGCAGTGACATCAATGATCCCAAATGACTGGAAAATAAATCCACACTTTGATGAAGAGCAGATAAACATTTTACGGACGCCAAATATTCCTGTAACACCAGCCAAGGTGAAATATATTACTTTCTAGAAAAATGTAATCCTGTGGAAGCAAGGGCAACAAGAAAATAAAAATAAAGCCACACTATGATAAAGATTGAAGTTTCAACATTTTATAGTTCCTAGGAAATTTTTGATGAAATTTAACTTAGACCTTTGATAGAGAGAAAGAATTAAAGTACAGATGAAAATGGGATGTCAAGAAAAACACTGCCTCTTACACTATGTAAGTTATCATCCCAACTGCATATGAAAAATAGAAGTGAAGGCAATGATTAGGAATCGATACAATTAACCCACTGCTCCCATCAGAGACACCAAAGGGAAAGAAACACAAGCATGAAATAACTAGACTCTAAACATCACTTGCGGAAAGCCAGAAGGACAGTTTCTTTCCAACAAAATGGCCAGTTGGCTGTTCAAAACAAAAGGATATAAGCGAATACTGGTGATCACTTGGAGGGTCCAAACTAGAAGTAGAGGCAATGATCAGGAATCGATTCAATTAACCCACAGCTCCCATCAGAGACACCAAAGGGAAAGAAACACAAACATGAAACAACATACCCCAACGGAAACACCAACAGCGGAAAGCCAAAAGGACCGTTACTTTCTCACAAAATGACCAAAAGGCTATCCAAAATAAAATAAAACAAGCGACACAAAGACCCCAAGCCTGCCCAGGAAAAGTGGTGCGAGTTGGACCGTACATGTGTATAAAATAGACGTAAATGCAATGGTCAGGAATGCCTATTTGTTTCACTGAAGGCATTGAGGTGTCATTTCATCTTAATGTTGGATAGAAGTCCCGAAAATATTGGAAGTAACGTCTCGGAAATGACCTAAGTGCTGTTGACGGGGCCGTTCAACCTCAATTTCAACTAAACAGGCATCATCATTTCATATGTTTATGCCGTTCGTAGTTTTTTTTTGCGTATCGCGCGAAAATAGAAGACGTTTTTCTTTTATCATTGTAGTTGAGACGTTATTTGTTTTGTTTTTGTCAATATATCAGCCGGTGCAAGACAAATGCTAAAATATGACATGTGCGACTAGTGAATACCTAGACCAGTCCATGCATCTGATCGGTGTAATATTTCGCTTTTGAAACAATAGTGAGCTATTACACTACTCACACCTGCTCGTTGTACGGACGATTCTTAATCCTATCCAACCGCACAAGTCCAACAGCAGATCCTGAACAGCGTAACGAGAAAAAAAGTCATTGGGGCCTCGATAAGGATCGGTTTATACAACAAGCAGGTGTGGGAAGTGTCAAATATTACTACTGTTTTTAAAACTCAAGAATACACCGATCAGACTGCCCGGGTATGCAAGCTGATCTGGGTAGTTTATCGTCGCACATAAATTGCCTTATTGTAGCTTTTTTCTTGCACCTGCTCATTAATCAAAATAAATAACGTTGAAACTACACAAAATGCCTACCTTTTTGTGGTTGTTATGCCAAATACTGCACCGAGTGAGGTAAATGTCAAATTAACGTTACAAAAAGTCTTACACTTTTCATTAAAACTGTGCTACAGTGTACAATATTGTTTTTTGGGTCGACAAAAGTTACTTTATTAATGGAGCTTTTTTAAAAATAGTGCTTAAGTCCACCTGACCATCACTAACGGTAGCTGTTATTTATAGAAAATAGCCGCCTTACTCTTATAGCTGTGAGGACGGCGTATTCAATAATATGGTTATCAATAGAATCTGGACTAAAATCGTGTGTTGGGTTTAGCAAACTGTGTAAGCCCTAACAAGACGCGACAGATTGCGGCATCTGATCAAGGTCTACACTGTTTGCTTTTTGTACACGGATGTAAGGTATAAACAAATGTTTACAGTCTAAGTCACCGTGTATTTTTCAAACCCACCCAAGAGACAAGTGACCCACCTGTTCTATTAAAGTAAATTTGTTTGTTTGTATTGGAGTTTAAGGGTCCAGTCAACAATATTTAGGTCATTTTTATCCCGGTCAGTTTACCTATCCACACTTTTTCTGTGCAGGCTTATACGTTAACCAGTACAGCGCACATTCTATCGCCAGAAACTGACAACTGCCCTTCTTGAATCAGCGGAAGGGAGAGACTGACCATAGAAAAGATTCCATGATCAATCTCCACGAAAGAATGTTGCCAACCCTGGCAGGTAACGAAGCCGCGTCCTCCTGATCACCAGTCAGACGCGCATCCAACTGAGCAACCGAGGCCGGCTTAAATAAAGTAAGATAATGCCTTTTTATAACGAGCAGATCATTGCAAGAAGTTTAGTTCTCAGCCACGACAGTATTTTTCCGCTCATGTAAGAGACATTGACGACCTCAAGAGATGTCTGCCTATTCTTCGTTAGCCTGTATGACTCTTTTTATTTTCAGAGATAAATGTGAACCTAATTTTGTTGTTATATACCTCAACGCAAGTACGACAATGCTCCAGAGTGGGCTATATCTTCTTAAGTGACAAGGGAGCAGACATTACAACTGCCTGTTCATCTGGCCACCATTATTGTCCAAGATACTTGTAACTTTTAGAGAATTTGGCGCCTTTTACCCTGCTTTTCAGCTTGTCACGAGAAACAACTATATGCTGATTTTCAGAGTGTGTACGTATCTCTTTTCAGATCGAGTGTTAACGATACCATTTACTGAAAACGTCTTATAAAGTTCAAAAATTTTAATTTTAATACAAATAAACACTTCTATGGTATTTTCTTCTGAAAAAGTCGTGTACTCGTTACTTGAGGATTAATGAAAACACTGCGCTGCTTCATATGAGTGATTTTCATATCCAGAGTGTTGACGAATGGATCGCTGAAATTAACTAAATCCGACGTGTTCATCCATACTACTTAAAGCTTGCCTAAATTTCTTTTTGCTGACAAAACATAGTAATTTTGCCCGTACTCTGCGATAATAGCTATGTCAAGATTGTGCGTAAAATATATGTTTAACACAGAAATACTTACCGAAGCCAGAGTTCCTTTCAAGATGGCGACCGCCTTGTTGTAAAATTGTGACGTCATCGTGACGTAGGTTTCCCCCCTTGTTAGTGGTCAACTTGTTACTTGTTCTAGCAAGTTCAATATCTAATATAGTGTTATTTTTGCTGACAAATTGAGAGCAGCTTTTGCTCACATTCGTTCAGCAAAAATATTAGCATATTTGCTATATCAAATGAGTTTAAAGTTAAACAATATGTTAACTAATGACGTCATTAGTTTTGAACAGCTGGCCCAAGGTTAATTATTCCCACTATTCCTCCTGACCTGTTGCTGTGAGTAACCACCGGTGGCTCAAACAACCCCTGTCTCAAACAATTTTTCGTGGTTCCAAGGGTCTTTCAGCCACTGGTTGCCATAAAAATCCTAAAAATTCAGACACCTTGAGGAGTTGCTGTAATTCTCCTAAACTTGTTACGAATTTGTTTCTCTGTCCAAAATGTGGAGACGGAATAGCAAACAGTGTAGACCCTGATCAGACTGCTCCTTCAGGAGCAGTCTGATCTGGGTCTGCACTGTTTGCTCAGGTCCATCCGTCCCAATACTTCGGATCATTACCATAGACTGTGTTTGTTTTGCAGAAATACAGAGAAGACTTAGATGAATATGTCTCTTCGCCAGATAGCCAGACTATCTAAGCTGCTTCTGAGGCAGCATTGCTTAAGATGTCTTGTGACTCAGGCTTACAAGTACTCTTCAGTACCACACACTACTCAGCATAAAGTTCTAGTGTCATCTTCAACAGATGTATTTGAAAATCTTGCACTTGAAGACTGGTTGTATGAAAACGCTAACTTAGAACATGAAAGCATTCTTTTGTTGTGGAAGAACAATCCTGCAATTGTGATTGGCCGACATCAGAATCCTTGGCTTGAGTGCAATATCCCAGAATGCCTGAAGCAGGAAATAGACATAGTTAGGCGAAAGAGTGGTGGTGGGACAGTGTACCATGATTCTGGAAACCTGAACTGTTCATTTCTCAAGAGGAGAGAGCTGTACAATAGGAAAAGAAATCTGGAATTTGTGATCAGTGCATTGAAATCTCACTGGAACATTAATCTGAGTTTAAATAAACGAGAAGATATCATTCTGGATGACATGTATAAGGTAAAAAATACAGGTATCTGTAGTATAAATCATTAACAGTTGGACAGAAATGTGTGAAAACACATTAACCACTTTATAACACTGTTCATTACCACATGACTTTTGATACAACACAGTTTATAGATGGATCCCAAAAATATAGAGAAAATAAAATAAAAAATAGTCATTTATCATATAATCTATTCATTTTTTTTAATATAATGCAGTTGTCTAACTAAAATGGTTTCTGAGTTGTCTTATAAAGAGGTAGTGAATAACGCCACTTTCCCACTAGAGACGGACAATCCATTCAGGTTTGCTTCCACGGGTGAATACAGATGCCACAGTTTTTGTCCAGTCATCATCTAATTTGCTCAGTATGATCGTCATGACACTATCTCCGTAAAGTTCAAATATGGGTCATGTCGGGACAAAAGCAGGTCAGTAGGTCAAATCTTAGAAAAACCTTGTGAACACTCCAGAAGCCACAGTTTTGGTCCAATCTTCATGAAACTTGCTCGGAATGATCATCTTGACAATATCTTGGTCAAGGTATAATGTGGGTCTTGTTAAGTCAAAAAGTAGGTCAGTAGGTCAGATCATAGAAAAACCTGGTGAACACTAGAGCCCACAGTTTTGGTCCAACCTTCATCAAACTTGTTGAGAATGATCATCTTTAAATATCTGGGTCAACTTCAAAAATGGGTCATTTTGGCTACAAAAGTAGGTCAGTAGGTCAAATCATAGACATTTTTGACAATATAGAAGCCACAGATTTGGTCCAATCATCACCAAACTTGCTCAGAACAATCATCTTCACAATATTTTGGTTAAGTCGAATATGGGTCATGTCGGATCAAGAAGTAGGACAGTAGGTCAAATCATAGAAAAACCTTGTGAACACTCTAGAGACCACAGTTTTGGTCCAATCTTCATCAAATTTGCTCAGAATGATCAATTTGAAAAATCTGGTCAAGTTTGAATATGGGCCAACTGTTTGAGGTAGAGCCTGCATATTTGGCATGTTGGTTCCTTGTGACAAGGGCTTCTCACTCATACACAAATAAAATAACTTTGATCTTGACCTATGACCTTTGACTTACTTTGTCATAACTTTTGAACCATTTAAGATAGAGCCTTCATGTTTGGCATGTATGTTTCTTGTGACAAGGGCTTCCCACTCATACAAAAAAATTGACCTTTGACCTTGACTTGACCTGTGAGCTACTTTATCATAACTTTTGAACCGTTTGAGATTGAGCCTTCATATTTGGCATGTAGGTCCTGTAGGAGCAGTCTGATCTAGGCCCACAATGTTTGCCTGTATGCTAAAATATTTTTAAAAAGTTTGCAAAAGAAATTCAGCAGACGACATAAGCAGACACCCTTTTCAGATGTAATTTTTTTGACGTCCTAAGCATTAAACTGGATTTTGTTGCCAAAGAACACACTTTTTTTTTTGTAATAGAAGGCATCATGACGAACATGTTATATTACATGTGTGGTCAAATCATTTTTTAGTGCTGGACATTATCCATTAATCCACTTTATACTGGAAACCCCAAAAGGGGTACCCTAGCAAACAGTGCAGGCCCAGAGAATGCGGCATCTGATCAGGGCCTATGCTGTTTGCAAAACATTAGGCCATTTTCCTTATTAATTTTGAAGAAAACGCAACCTGACAACCCTAAATTTAGAAATGGACTCCTGCTATATAAGGGTATTAAGTGGAAGATTCCATTTGGAACAAAAAGGGTTAAGACACCAAAACTACATCTAAAAATGTCATCTGCTTATGTCGTTTGCTGAATCGTTTTGCAAACTTTTAACAATATTTTTGCATACAGGCAAACAGTGTGGGCCCAGATCAGAATGTTCCCACAGGAGCAGTCTGATCTGGGTTCACACTGTTTGCCAAAATGACTTTTAAAGTAGCAGACTACAAAGCAGACGACAATTGTCATTGGCATTTAATAGGTTGAACTGGATTTTGTTGGCTAAGCAAACAAAGGTTTGTCAAGGAAGGCATCATGACGTAGCATGTTATTACACATTATCCATTAAGTAACAGCGGCGTTATATGATAAATATTGTATACCTAGGCTGTCACAGACTCCGGAAGACAGCTTTTCCATGGAACACACCTCAGTTGTTTCTGTGAGATTCATACAATCAAAATTAATTTCCCTGCTGACTATTGTTGAATTGATTCTGAAATAAATAGATTTTATTATCAATATCTATTAGCTGCATGTAACTGTCGGCTCGTAACTGATAACTAAAATTATATTTCTGTAATTGATAATCCTAGAGTCGCCAGTTCTGATTGATGCAGATGTCTATTACCCTGGAACTGCAAATCCTATGTGTTGCAGATGCTGGGCTGACAAATTCTCTTTGTGGCCCCCACCCATCGGGACTTGAAGAAATAGATGGGCTGCATGATGCTTCCACGCAGAGCTGAAACCAACCCGCACACGGGTACTGGTAAACCACTTAGAGTATCTATGCCTGCCCAGGCAAAGCAGTGTGAGTCGGACCATTCGTGCTTATAAACCCTATTGGTTTCATTTGGCGGCTTGGCTTGAGATGTCATTTCATCTCAATGTCGGGTAAATGTCCCACAAAATTGGAAGCGAGGTCTCCAAAATGACCTTTACAATGTTGACAGGGACGTTAAACCTCAAATCAACAACAACAGGGCAAATGGTTGAAATTTTCATTTGTCAGGCCCTTCAAAATAATTCTAGAACTGCCAATGGTAAGTGAAATGTCAAGCCCAGCTTTCTTAGGAAAATGCAATCTGTGTACAAATTACAGGGAATTCTGTTAGTTGGTGGCAAGAAACAGTCTCTCACAGCCCTTTAACTTACAGGGAGAACAAGGACCTAAGTCTTCCTTTAACCCTTGTTCTGCTAAACACAACAATCTCCATCTTTGCAAACTGTGTAGATCCAGATCAGATCGCTTAACAGTAGATCCAGATCAGAGAAGCCATCTAATCAGGATAGACACTGTTTGTTATGCAGTTTGTGAACTGAACCAGTACACTGTGTCAAGTACATATAGTTTGATTGGTGGCTAGTCAGATACGGATGTGGCTCAATTAAGTTATTCAGCAGGATAAGGGTTAAGAACAGATCCCTGTGGATTTAAAAATATTTTTGAAAGAGTTGCCTCCCATGAAGGAGTATCCGTTCCCCCTTAATTGGTGACCAGGAGGTCGCAGGTTCGATCCCTGCCAGGCCCTCAACCTAAATTTATTGAGACTGGCCAGATAAAGCTTTTCTATGGTTACACTCTCCCTTCCGCTGATTCAAGAAGGGCAGTGGTCAGCTTCTGCCAGAAGAATTTGCACTGTACTGGTTAAACTCATTTTGAACCGGAAACCCCAAAATGGGTAATTGGCAAACAGAGCAGACCCAAATCAGACGCTGCAGAATGCGGCGTCTTCTGTGGCGTCTGATCAGGGCCTACACTTTTTGCAAAAGTTCAATTATTTTCCAGATAAAATTTGAATAAAACACATCCTGACACCCCTAAATTTGTTACAAAAAGGTTTAACCGGATAAGCATGTGGTTAGGAAAACTGACCAGCTCAATATGACCTTAACAGTGTTGACTAGGCCACTAAACTCCAAACCAACCAATCAACTATTTACATATTGTACCAAATGAAATCTTCCTCCTTATATATAGCAGGAGTTCATTTCAAAATTTGAGGGTGTCAGGTTGTGTTTTCATCAAAATTTGTTTGGAAAATGACAACTATTAGCAAACAGTGGAGGCCCTGATCAGACACTGCATTTTGCGGCATCTGATCTGGGCCTGCACTGTTTGCCAGGGTACCTGTTTTGAGGTTTCTGGTACAAAATGGGCTAAACTCCAAACCAACCAACCAACTATTTACATGCACCTTCAAAAACTTTTCAGATCTCTGGAACAGCATCTAAACTTGGAGGAAAGAGAACGTATCATCATTTTACATTGCTGTATGGTGTAGACAAGACAAAGCTGAATAAGTTGCTTCACTCTACCATGGTGAGTACAAATTGTTTGAAGATATGCAGATAAACATACCCACAACTCGTTTGAAGATACCGTAAAAACTCTAAAAATTCTGACACCTTGAGAACTTCCTGTAATTCTCCTAAAATATTATCAGATTTGTTTCATGATCCAGCAAGGAGTCTGAGACATGCAGATGGAATGGCAAACAGTGTAGATCCTGATCAGACTGATCTGGGTCTGCACTGTTTGCTTAAGCATGTCTGTCCCAGTACCTAGGATGATTACGGTATGCAGATAAACACGCCAGAAAAAAAAACTACATGTATTCATATTTTCACTTCCAAGTTTTGGCTGTTGGGTTAATTCTGTTTATTCGAGGGAAGTGAAGTGGCTGCTGGCTTACCGTAATGATCCTAAGTATTGGGACAAACAGTCCTAAGCAAACAGTGCAGACCCAGATCAGACTGCTCCACGCAGAGCTGAATCCGGCCCGCACACTAGTACTGGTAAACCGCTTAGAGGAGCTAAGCCTGTCCAGGAACCGCGGTGTGAGGCGGACCGTCCATGCTAAAAAACCCTATTGGTTTCATTGGGCGACAGGGCTTGAGATGTCATTTCATCTCAATGTCGGGTAAAAGTCCCACAAAAATGGAAGCAACGTCTCCAAAATGACCTTTACAGACTACAGTGTTGACGGGGACGTTAAACCTCAAATCAAACAAACAAACAAACAAAGCTCCTAGATCAGACTGCTCCTGGAGGAGCAGTCTGATCAGGTTCTACACTTTTTCTTCTGCACTTTTTCAGCTCCCGAGTTGCTGGATAGTGAAACACGTTTGTTAAAATTTTAGGAGAATTACAGCAAGACCTCAAGGTAGCCAAATTTTCAGGATTTTTATGCCCCTGCCATTCTAAGAATGGTGGAGAGGGCATATAGCCTTGCCCCTGTCCATCCGTTCGTCCGTCCGTGCATCCAAAACTTAAACGCGGTCAATAACTTTCTTATTTTTTGATGGATTTTAAAATTACTTGGTAGAAATGTTAACCATCATGATACAACGTGTCACATGCAAAACCCAGGTCCGTACCTCCAAGGTCAAGGTCATACTTAGAGGTCAAAGGTAAAATAAAAAGGGTCGGAAACTTAAATGCAGTCAAATAAAGTTCTTATTTCTGGATGGATTTTCCAGTTACATTGTAGAAATGTTAACCATCATGAGACAATGTGTCACATACAAAACCCAGGTCCGTACCTCCAATGTCAAGGTCATACTTAGAGGTCAAAGGTCAAAAAAGGGTCCGAAACTTAAACACAGTCAATAACTCATACTTATTTCTGGATGGATTTTAAAATTACTGTAAAGAACTGTTAACCATCATGAGACGATGTGTCACATGCAAACCAGATCCGTACCTCCAAGGTCAAGGTCATACTTAGAGGTCAAAGGTAAAAAAAAATTCCCCGAAACTTAAACGCAGTCAATAACTTTCTTAGCTCTGGATCGATTTTGAAATTACTTGGCAGAAATGTTGGCCATCATGAGACAATCTGCCTCACACAAAACCAAGGTCCTTACCTCCAAGGTCAAGGTCATACTTAGAGGTCAAATGTGAAAAAAGGGTCCAAAACTTAAACACGGTCCATAACTTTCTATGGATGAATACGAACATAGACATATTTTCAGGCAGGGGCATCCGTGTCCTATGGATGCATTTCTAGTTACAGTATGTTATATCCAAAGCTGTGTTATGATTAACAATGTTTTAGGTGGTTGTGGGGGTCATAAATTTAATTTTGTTACATTACAACTTTATTGGGCTGTTCAAACATTAGTATTCTGATAGTAGATGTATCTATGCACAAACATTGCAGACTGACAAAGTATACATTATGTTTTAAACCATTTTGTACTGGAAACCCCAAAACGGGTACTTTGGCAAACAGTGCATGCCCAGATCAGATGCCGCAGAATGCAGCGTTTGATCAGGGCCTACCCTGTTTGCAAAAAGTTCAGCCATTTTCCAAATAAAGTTTGAAAAAAACTCAACCTGACACCCCTAATTTTGAAATGGACTTCTGCTGTATATAAGGAGGAAGATTCCATTCGGTACAAAAGGGTTAAAATCAGGAACCATTTTCCATAGTCCCAAATGTAGTATCCATCATATAGACCTTACTGTGACGTTACGTCAAAACGTCAGTTACTGTTAGTTACGTCACTTTACTTGTAATATTCCACCATGTTTGCATATTAAATATAATACACACAATGACTTAAGAGGTTTGAGCCATATGCAACATGAGCCCTGCCAAGCGAATTTGTGTCTTCAAGCATTCCGTCATGACAAGTTTTAACTGCGCATGCCCAGCCATTCAGAGGGGCCAGGGATATGGCTTTCTGTCTGAAGGTTCCTCATGATTCACTGCTTATATGAACGAGCAGCGAAGGTTCTGGCGAGACTGCGCGGATGCGCAGGCTCGCCTGAACCTTCGCTGCTCACAAAGGCGATAAGTACCAAAATCGCTTGATGGGGCCCACATAATAACTCTAAATATTTGAACACATCAACTCCTTACCATACTTGTTCTAAAGTTTGACAAGAACAATTTACTATGTTGTGTCTGAAAATAGCTGGATGAGTAGTACATGTAGACCCTAATTAGATTCTGCACCATCTCATCTGGGTCCATGATGGTTTCTCACTCAGGCCTGCATGTCCTAATCCATAGGGTGAATAATGTTGTGTGGAAATAAACATTTTTTGACTGTTGTGCTGCTTTACATCAGTAAACCAGTTAGAAATGAATAATTCTTATGTTTGCCAGGAAGGGGTAACCAGTAATGCTACACAGAGTACCAGAATGACTGTTGGTAACCTTGGTGACAGAATACCAGACATGAACTTCCACAATCTGGTGGATGTGATAAGTTCTCAGTTTGTCAGCCAGAGTGAGGTAATATTTACAGAATCTACAGTCATTGTTAATGGGAATATGATTTAGACATGGCATTCTGAAGCAAGTTTCATTATTTAGTCTCACGTGAGGCTCTGCTTAGCATGAGAGTGAAATACACTATAACCTCTATAGCTCTACTATGGCCCAATGATGTCTTGAGCACCAAGGCCCCTTTACCACTACTGTTTCGAACTCAAGAAGGCTATTTCGAACCCACAGGAATCTGTTCCATAACTGCAGATATAAATACATTCAAGATAATTTTCTTCATTTACCTTGAATCTGTATGTTGTGTGGACTCATTAGAATCAACTAAATGAGGCAGTTCAAATGAGTATCCACAACATACCTTTTTAACCCTTATCCTGCTAAACAGATTCATTTAGCCAAACCCATTGCTAACTATCAACTAGTCAAACTACTTGAGATAATGTATTCTTTGAATTTATAAACTACATGAGAAATAGTGTAGATCCTGATCAGATGGCTTCTTCAGAAGCCATTTGATCTGGATCTGCACTGTTTGCAAAAGTAGGGTTTGTCGTGTTCAGCAGGATAAGGGTTAAAAAAACAATTAGTGAATATTTTGATAAGAAGACGCGTTCTGCAGTGTCTGATCTTGGTCTACACTGTTTGCCAAGTTCACCCTATGATTCCAGGATAACCCTCTTCAGTCTTTTGGAATACCCTGATCTCACTGCGGCTATTTTCTACAAGACAAAAGGTTATTCTGACAAGTCAGTGATAGTCTGTAGACGTTAGCACTGAAGCGTTTTTCTTATTAGCAACTTCGTGTCGAATGCCAAACAATCAACCCAAATATAGCTGTGTCGTTTGTCAGTGTTGGGTACATGTAAGTACTAGTGTTATCTGTAAAATCTGCACCTGGGTCAAATGTTGGATCTGGCAAACAATGTAAACTCAGATCAAAGGCCACAGAATACGGTGCTGATCTTGTTCTACACTTTTTTGCATTGGTTACTAACATCTTAAGTTTAAACGAATCAGTAGAAGCCTCCGTGGTGCAGTGGTAACGCTACACGCCTTGTAAACCAGGGGTCGCAGGATCGATCCCAGGCTTCTCCAGACTTTCGGATGAGTCTTTAAACCAAGGTCCCGTCTCCGTATGACCTTAGCTGTTGGTGGGACGTAAAACTCAAACACTCACTCACTTAAACGAATCAGTACATGTCCCCGTTCATGACCAGCCTGCATTTAGAGACAATCGGCATGAGTGTTGTCAGTGCTTTGATTTATTCACGGCCTTGAGTTTCTGGAGTGCACTTTTCCATCACTGAAGTTGGGCTCGTCCATTCTGCTAAATATGGCACCTAGAATTATATCACAGGACCTACACTAAGTATCTGTACCATATTCTAGGGTTGAAAGGGACAGCCTTTCTTTCCAATTTCTCCATGCAAAGTCAATATACACGCTTCAAAAGTTTGTATTATGCTTATAGGATAACTAATATGCTTGTACAGTTTTGATTACTGCCCCAAACCGGACTACATTTTGTGCGAACTCATATTTCTATGGCGGTTAAAGCCGGAAGAAAGCCTTAATTACTTTAAAACCTGCAGGCTAGCTAGAAATGACAGATTGAATCTGTCATTAAAAATGGAATGGATGTCCCCGTTATGCTTCCTGACTAATTAAACCTTGGTGGCTCAAAAAATGTTCATGGTCCACCATCCTAAAGGTGTTTGAGTAAGACTGTATGTCCAAACAAAATTGTATAGATAATACAGAAACAACCTATTATTTATGGTCATTTTTCTTTATAATGTACCAAAAAATTTGGACACCTTCAGGACGTGCTATAATTGTCCTAAAATTTTAACAAATTTGTTTCACAATCCAGCAAGGAGTCCATAAGGTGCAGACAGAATGGCAAACAGTGTAGACCCTGATCAGACTGCAGTCTGATCTGGGGCTGCACTGTTTGCTATGGCCTGTCTGTTCCAACACTTAGGATCATTACGGTATTTATTTTTGGGATCCACCATTCACCTGGTATGACTAAAACCGTGCTATAATGAACATTGTTACAAAGAGGTTTGCGTGTAGTCGGAGAATGAGTCTGAGATTTCCTTGTCAAGATCGCAACCCTGTCTCATCTTGTTTAGAAAATTTTATTTAATTTGAGGCATTACACATGTATTTACTGGAGTATTCAGTCCTTAAATATTAAAATGTGTAAACTGTCATCTTTTGCATGTATTATGCATGAGTGGTTAGCAGCCAATTAGTTTCTAAGTGACCTTAGAATTTTGTCAAGGTTATCTGCAATTAATATCTTCTCATATTTTGAACAAAATCCATCCATAGGTTCTCAGAATAGTAACGTGAAAAGATTTTTCCAAACCCTGAACAATCTAAGGCTGACCTTTGAGTTTTGGTCAAGGCCACCAACATCCTACCTACTATGGAATTTATCCCAGTAATGCATATATTACATGTACTAAGTTTCTCCAGAATCTACCGTAAAAATCCCTAAGATTCGGACACCTTGAGGACTTGGTGTACATTTTTATCATATGACGTCGCGTCTGAGAGTGTAATAACGCCATGTAATATTTTCGATAATCCACTAGTGGATTAAATATGCAAATTAGCTAGATACGTCCCGTAACGTTACATGTACGACGTCCTTAATGACGTTGCATTTACTAATGGCGGAATATTGACATTTTTGTTAAACAATCGTGAATAAAATGCGTTTCAAACGTCATATGATAAATAGAATCTTGCATTCGTGCTCATGTATTATTGAATTTATTAAACTCGTTGAGGAAAAGGGATAAAATGCTTGGCAAAGCCTCGCATTTTATCCCTTTACCTCAACTCGTTTAATAAATTCAATAATACATGAGCACTGATGTAAGATCCTCTATGTAATTCTCCTAAAATTTTATATTTGTTTCATGATCAAGCAAGGAATCCAAAATATGCAGACTGAATGACAGTGTAGACCCTGATCAGACTGCTCCTTCAATCTGGGTCTGCACTGTTTGCTTAGGCCTATCTGTCCCAATACTTAGGATCATTGAGCTAATCCCTGGATGTGGAGATGTGCTGTGAGAATATTTTCTGCTCAAAATTTTACAACCTAAGTCTGGTAAGGTTTTGAGTTTAATGACCCAGTCAACACTATTTTAGGTCATGTTGAGCCAGTTTATATATTCACACTTTTCATTAGCAGACTAAAACATAAGTAGTTAACCAGTACAGTGCATTCTTTCGCCAGAAACTGACAACTGCCCTTCTTGAATCCGTGGCAGAAACAGAATGACCATAGAAAGGATTTTATGATATCTCCATGGAAGAATGTTGCAACAGGATGGGGTCCAACCCAAGACCTCCTGATCACCTATCAGCATGCATCTAACTGAACCACCGAAGCTGGCCTCTGTATCAAGGTCACCAATACCTAAATAACAATTTCTCCTGTCCTAGAAATCTATTCATCCAAGCTTGGTAAAGTTCCAGCCATAAGTTCATGTAATACAATGCTCCAAACAGAAAATACCGTAATGTTCCTAAGTATTGGGACAGATAGGCCTGAGCAAATAGTGCAGACCCAGATCAGACCAGACTTCTGGAGCAGTCTGATTAGGGTCTACACTGTTTACCATTCCGTCTGCACCTTTTGGACTCCTTGCTGAATCATGAAACAAACTTGTTAAAATTTTAGGAGAATTACAGCAAGTCCTCAAGGTGCCCGAATTATTAGGTGTGTGTGTGAATTCAGGTTTAACCTTGCTTTCAACAATTTTTCAGTCATATCACGACGGTGTCTGGTTGCGACAGGGAGCTCAATGCTCACTTTTATAGTGCTGCCTCACTGAAGTATCATGTCCCAGACACATTACATGATACCACACCCAGTCATATTATCCGGACACTGGGTCGGCCAGTCCTAGCTCTACCCCGTAAATCTGGGTGCCAAGCGAGGAGCAGCTAGTACCATTTTTAACGACTTTGGTATGTCGCGGCCCGGGATCGAACCCATGACCTCCCGTTCCCCGGAGCGGACACTATACCAACTGAGCTATCGGGGCCGGTAAAATGATTAGGAATTTTACGGTAGGAATACTGATTCAATACTAAACAATGCTCCCTTCCATTCAGTGGGTTATAAATGAAACACTGACAGCACTGGTGGATGGATCGTCTCTGAGTGTAGGCTGGGAAAATAGTCCTGAACTGAGACTTAAACTATTTCATTTAACCCTTAAGTTCCAGTAGTTTAAGCAAACAGTGTAGACCCTGATCATATGTCACATTCTGCAATGTCTGATATGGGTCTACACTGGGAGAATTGTGCTGCTATAAATAACCGTTACCTGGATTTTGTACATGGTCAGCAATAGTCACGTAGACTATAAGAATCTTATATGGGTGTGAGGGGTGGATTGAATAATCCGTCCCGAGGGACACTGTCCGGCATGACGCGGCTTGCCGAGTGATGCCGGACAGTGATCCAGAGGAACGGATTTTTCTATCCACCCCTCACACCCATACTGGATTCTTTTTCTTGCATACCTTCCATTTCTATTGCAAATTTTTTAATGCTGCTATCACTTCGGTTACCGAAGTCCGCCATTTTGTGATGACACAACAGGAATGTTTATTGACGTCACGCATGGCGATGCCGCGCATGAGGTTGTAATCAACCAGTGCATTTATCAAACACGCGATTATATTCAATTTGGGGTCGGAACACCAGGGTCAAAACATAAATGCAAGAAAATAGCATTTTTTTTTCCGCAAAAAATATTGGTAAACTTGCCATATTAAATGATCAAAGTTTTGGTGATATGTTGAGTAATGTCGGTAGATTAAAACAACTTTCCCAATTTAGTTTTGCTCCATGTAATCTGGTTTTCATCCACTTGATTAATGATCAGCTCGGTGTATGAGATACGGTATATCTGTAATCTTGAAAGGACCATAAAACCAAAATCCAAATTCATTACATTGTATTTAATGGATAGACTATCCTTGTTTAACACAAGATGACTTTGTAGGATAATTGACCTTTGTTTGCCAGTGGCCCAGTGTTGGACAGGCTCCTTTGACATGAATTTATATCTAAAATAATGTTATAGGAACTGCTTCAGGCCAGTCAAAAATTGTCTTTTCAATACTCTAAAAGGAAAGAGTTTGCTCATCTGTTTTGTTTTGACTCATACATGTAAACAGGATAGCAAACAGGGTGGCATTACGATAACACACCCGTGCGACAAAGTGCATTTTTTCACATCTCCAAAATGGCTATTTTTCTGATGAAATTTCACCCTAATTTTCTTATTTATACACCAAACATAGGTTTTGGGTACTGGTTAGAACCGCCTCATTGAGGCGGTTTTAAAGAGTACCCACAACCTATGTCTCGGAGCAGTAATAAGGAAAATAATGTTTACCCCAGTAAACCCCTGTTTTCTCTATATAAAGTGGGGTTTAGGGGGGGTCTTTATTTCACGGACTTGTTCACGTGATGAAGTTGCTGAAAGCATCTTTAGTTCAATGGGTTCATTAGTGGACAAAATGTTAACTACCCTAGCAAGTATAATATCTAATCCTCTTGTATTTTTGCTGAAAATAATGTAACTTGCAAAAGCTACTTGCATGTTTTTAGCAAAAATATTAGTGTATATGCCATATTTAATGATCAAAGTTTTAACAATATGTTAACTAACAGGCCAGGAAGTCATAAAAGTTGACTTTAGTTAAAATATGCAAAATTTCAGATATATTATTTAGTGCTCCTTGAAGAAGCCTTTATGCATCTTTCATAAATGTTTCAGAATCCATCAATAGAAACAGTAAATCCAGATGATGAAACAATCTATCCGGGCATCCACAAGCACCTGGATGAACTGAAGTCCTGGGAGTGGATTTATGGGAAAACACCACCATTTACTATAGAAAGAAATTTTGTGAAAAGGTTTAGCGATCATGAGGAAACTATAGTTGATCTCAAAGTAAAAATAGAGAAAGGACTTGTGCATAATTTACAAATCAATTTTGAGTCAAAAGAAAATATAAACGTAAATGTAAGATCACTTGAAAGGGATTTGGAAGGCTGCAGATTGTGCAGGAAAGATATAACCAGTCAGCTTTCCCAGAAAAAAACAGACTGGATCTCTGCCAATCACTACACAATTCAGACTCAGGAAGTGCTTGACTGGTATTTACTCTGTGTGCTACAGGGGCTTTCTGTTTGATGATGGTTTAAGGTGAATGGATGCATTTGACATTTTTCTGGAATGTTTTACAAGGGACACAACTTCTGTGATTTCTTGTTTGTATTTCTATCAGCATGCATCTAACTGAACCACCGAAGCTGGCCTCTGTATCAAGGTCACCAATACCTAAATAACAATTTCTCCTGTCCTAGAAATCTATTCATCCAAGCTTGGTAAAGTTCCAGCCATAAGTTCATGTAATACAATGCTCCAAACAGAAAATACCGTAATGTTCCTAAGTATTGGGACAGATAGGCCTGAGCAAATAGTGCAGACCCAGATCAGACCAGACTTCTGGAGCAGTCTGATTAGGGTCTACACTGTTTACCATTCCGTCTGCACCTTTTGGACTCCTTGCTGAATCATGAAACAAACTTGTTAAAATTTTAGGAGAATTACAGCAAGTCCTCAAGGTGCCCGAATTATTAGGTGTGTGTGTGAATTCAGGTTTAACCTTGCTTTCAACAATTTTTCAGTCATATCACGACGGTGTCTGGTTGCGACAGGGAGCTCAATGCTCACTTTTATAGTGCTGCCTCACTGAAGTATCATGTCCCAGACACATTACATGATACCACACCCAGTCACATTATCCGGACACTGGGTCGGCCAGTCCTAGCTCTACCCCGTAAATCTGGGTGCCAAGCGAGGAGCAGCTAGTACCATTTTTAACGACTTTGGTATGTCGCGGCCCGGGATCGAACCCATGACCTCCCGTTCCCCGGAGCGGACACTATACCAACTGAGCTATCGGGGCCGGTAAAATGATTAGGAATTTTACGGTAGGAATACTGATTCAATACTAAACAATGCTCCCTTCCATTCAGTGGGTTATAAATGAAACACTGACAGCACTGGTGGATGGATCGTCTCTGAGTGTAGGCTGGGAAAATAGTCCTGAACTGAGACTTAAACTATTTCATTTAACCCTTAAGTTCCAGTAGTTTAAGCAAACAGTGTAGACCCTGATCATATGTCACATTCTGCAATGTCTGATATGGGTCTACACTGGGAGAATTGTGCTGCTATAAATAACCGTTACCTGGATTTTGTACATGGTCAGCAATAGTCACGTAGACTATAAGAATCTTATATGGGTGTGAGGGGTGGATTGAATAATCCGTCCCGAGGGACACTGTCCGGCATGACGCGGCTTGCCGAGTGATGCCGGACAGTGATCCAGAGGGACATATTTTTCTATCCACCCCTCACACCCATACTGGATTCTTTTTCTTGCATACCTTCCATTTCTATTGCAAATTTTTTAATGCTGCTATCACTTCGGTTACCGAAGTCCGCCATTTTGTGATGATACAACAGGAATGTTTATTGACGTCACGCATGGCGATGCCGCGCATGAGGTTGTAATCAACCAGTGCATTTATCAAACACGCGATTATATTCAATTTGGGGTCGGAACACCAGGGTCAAAACATAAATGCAAGAAAATAGCATTTTTTTTCCGCAAAAAATATTGGTAAACTTGCCATATTAAATGATCAAAGTTTTGGTGATATGTTGAGTAATGTCGGTAGATTAAAACAACTTTCCCAATTTAGTTTTGCTCCATGTACTCTGGTTTTCATCCACTTGATTAATGATCAGCTCGGTGTATGAGATACGGTATATCTGTAATCTTGAAAGGACCATAAAACCAAAATCCAAATTCATTACATTGTATTTAATGGATAGACTATCCTTGTTTAACACAAGATGACTTTGTAGGATAATTGACCTTTGTTTGCCAGTGGCCCAGTGTTGGACAGGCTCCTTTGACATGAATTTATATCTAAAATAATGTTATAGGAACTGCTTCAGGCCAGTCAAAAATTGTCTTTTCAATACTCTAAAAGGAAAGAGTTTGCTCATCTGTTTTGTTTTGACTCATACATGTAAACAGGATAGCAAACAGGGTGGCATTACGATAACACACCCGTGCGACAAAGTGCATTTTTTCACATCTCCAAAATGGCTATTTTTCTGATGAAATTTCACCCTAATTTTCTTATTTATACACCAAACATAGGTTTTGGGTACTGGTTAGAACCGCCTCATTGAGGCGGTTTTAAAGAGTACCCACAACCTATGTCTCGGAGCAGTAATAAGGAAAATAATGTTTACCCCAGTAAACCCCTGTTTTCTCTATATAAAGTGGGGTTTAGGGGGGGTCTTTATTTCACGGACTTGTTCACGTGATTAAGTTGCTGAAAGCATCTTTAGTTCAATGGGTTCATTAGTGGACAAAATGTTAACTACCCTAGCAAGTATAATATCTAATCCTCTTGTATTTTTGCTGAAAATAATGTAACTTGCAAAAGCTACTTGCATGTTTTTAGCAAAAATATTAGTGTATATGCCATATTTAATGATCAAAGTTTTAACAATATGTTAACTAACAGGCCAGGAAGTCATAAAAGTTGACTTTAGTTAAAATATGCAAAATTCCAGATATATTATTTAGTGCTCCTTGAAGAAGCCTTTATGCATCTTTCATAAATGTTACAGAATCCATCAATAGAAACAGTAAATCCAGATGATGAAACAATCTATCCGGGCATCCACAAGCACCTGGATGAACTGAAGTCCTGGGAGTGGATTTATGGGAAAACACCACCATTTACTATAGAAAGAAATTTTGTGAAAAGGTTTAGCGATCATGAGGAAACTATAGTTGATCTCAAAGTAAAAATAGAGAAAGGACTTGTGCATAATTTACAAATCAATTTTGAGTCAAAAGAAAATATAAACGTAAATGTAAGATCACTTGAAAGGGATTTGGAAGGCTGCAGATTGTGCAGGAAAGATATAACCAGTCAGCTTTCCCAGAAAAAAACAGACTGGATCTCTGCCAATCACTACACAATTCAGACTCAGGAAGTGCTTGACTGGTATTTACTCTTGTGTGCTACAGGGGCTTTCTGTTTGATGATGGTTTAAGGTGAATGGATGCATTTGACATTTTTCTGGAATGTTTTACAAGGGACACAACTTCTGTGATTTCTTGTTTGTATTTCTGTAAACAGAAACCCATCAGTAAAGGGTTTCTAAACCTTTTTATGCGGGGAGAACCCAAATTGGGCATTGGCAAAGGGTGAAGACCCAGATCATATGCCGCAGAACACAGCGTCTGATCAGGGCCTTCACTGTTTACAGAAAGTTCAACCATTTTCTAAATAAATTTCTAAAATAATTGAACCTGAGATCCTAAATTTTACAAAGGAATCATGCTGTGTATAAGGGGGGAAGATTCCATTCAGTACAAAATGGGTTAAGCATTGACTCCTTGATGAGGATGTGGAAAATATTTTTTGAAACAGTTGTCAGTAAAAGTGCACCCATTCACCTTAAAGGCCCATATCTGTGTATTCACTAGTCAAAGAATACTGTTTTGAAAATAAAAGTTTTTTTAACCCTTGTCCTGCTAAATAAATTAATTTTGTCACACTAATTTACCCATTTCTGACTATCAACCAATTAAATTACTTGATATAATGTGCAAACTCAATGACAGTGTAGATCCTGATCAGATGGCTTCTGAAGCCATATGATATGGATCTACACTGTTTTCAAAGGTAGGGGTTGTCATGTTTTGCAGAACAAGGGTTAAATGCTATTTTTTGGACTGAATTTTAAAGAAAATAGAGGTATTTTTTTCTGCATTTTTGTGCCATAAATACCTGTTTTTTTTTTTTTTTTTTTTTTTTTTTTTTTTTGGTTTGGGTTTTACGGCCCTTTCAAGATTATTTCACTCATATCGAGCCGATCGTTAATCAGAGGTGGGCGAAAACCGGAGTACCCGGAGAAAAACCACCTGACCTTCCGTTGCAGAACTTGGCGTCTCACACGTGGCCCGAGCGAGGCTCGAACCTACGGCGGTGAGAGACCTAATGACTAAGAGTCAGCGCTCTTATCCACTAGGCCACGGAGGCCCGTATAAATACCTGTTTGACATGACAATTCAACTTCTGTTATCTTCATAACTACATCTTGTTTGTTTGTTTGATTTGAGGTTTAACGTCCCCATCAACACTGTATAGGTCATTTTGGAGACTTTGCTTCCAATTTTGTGGGACTTTTACCCGGCATTGAGATGAAATGACATCTCAAGCCCTGTCCCCCAATGAAACCAATAGGATTTATATGCATGGACAGTCCTACTCCACCGCTTTGCCTGGGCAGGCTTAGATCCTCTAAGCATTTTACCAGTACTTGTGTGCGGTTGGTTTCAGCCCTGCAAGGAAGCATCATGCAGCCCATCTATTTATACCCCCGGCATACGAAGTATGCTATGGGGGTATATAGTTTTCGTCCTGCCATTCGTCCGTCCGTGTTTCCGTCCTTCTGTCTGTCCGTCCGTCCATCCGTTAACATTTTGGTTAAAGTTTTGCGTTAAAGTTTCTAAGAGAGTGTATCTTCTGAATCCTTTGATAGATTTAGTTGATACTTACACTGTTCTAAAGATTTCATTGATGCATGTCCTACCCCCCACAGTGACCTTGAGGTCAAGGTCACAGACTTGGAAATTTTACATTTTGGTTAAAGTTTTGTGTTAAAGTTTCTAAGAGGTTGTATCTTCTGAACTCTTTGATAGATTTAGTTGATACTTACACTGAAGTTACATACTGGTCTAAAGATTTCATTGATGCATGTCCACCCCCACAGTGACCTTGAGGTCAAGGTCACAGACTTAGAAATGTTACATCTTGGTTAAAGTTTTGTGTTAAAGTTTCAAAGAGGTTGTATCTTCTGAACTCTTTGATAGATTTAGTTGATACTTACACTGAAGTTACATACTGGTCTAAAGATTTCATTGATGCATGTCCCACCCCCCACAATGACCTTGAGGTCAAGGTCACAGACTTAGAAATTTTACGTTTGGTTAAAGTTGTATAACAAAGTTTATAGATACCTATATGTTCTAAACTCTAAGACAAATTCAGTTGTTACTTGCATCAATGTTGCACACCAGTCCAAAGATTTTGAGATGCATGTCGCTTCCCCACCCACAGTGACCTACACCTCAGGGTCATGGACTTAGAAAGTTTACATTTGGTTAAAGTTTTTTGACAAAGTTTATAGATGCAAAGTTTACATAATGATCTAAACGTTCGAGCCAGTGGGGATTACTGCCAGGAGGCAAAACAGGGTTAATTTTAGAACAACTTTTGTATGTTTCCTTGATAAAAATGTATGTTGTATGTATTCATTAGAATCGCCTCATCGAGGCTATTCTAATGAGTACATACAGCATACATTTGCAAGATAAACATCGAAAATCTCATCAGTTAACCCGCACTACTTCTTATGTAGTGGAATGTCCTAGGGACTCAAGAACAGGTTCAACTCAGCCATAGTAAACGAGCCATCAAAGTTCTGCTGTAACATGATTTGAATTTAGCATGGTTGAAAGAAGGATACCAAAAATACTAATGTATACATTGAACAGAAAAATTACCATTTATGCTATTGACATTTTCCTTTGATAAATATCTTCTATAATTTCATCTATACATATTTGTTTGGCTATTAACCACAACCTTTTTTATAGCACTATTAATGGGGTACAAAGCAGAAACAGTGTTAGTTAAATGACCATGTTATATCCAAACAAAAATGTTATCCATTTATGGTCATTTTTTTTTATAGATTTCTCGTAATCTATACATTTTTTGGGATCCATCTTGAAACCGTGTTATAATGAACCATTTTATAATGAGGTTTCGGTGTATCACAATCTATACTCACCGGAAATAGAAACTATACACTCATTTTTAAGTTGTCACTGGCGAAACATTTTAATGAAATTTGAATTCCAATTATATAAATTATCATCATTGGCATGTCTTATTTATCGAATAAAATGTTTAACGATAGCTACGATTTAATGGGTAGAGCCACAGGCTCAAAGCAAGGGTCAAAATTATGCTGTTCAAGTTTCCATTGAGTCAAACTTTTGTGCCGCGAATGTGTTTCCCATTTTTACCAGTTAATACGCATCATCTAACGTTGGGAATATTGTTTACAAAATGAAAATTTTCACAATGGTTGAAATGTTATCGACGTTTAAATATTGGACCAAACCACCGGAAGTGGGCGAAAAGTATGGCATTTCCGATTGCGGTTTTTGTTTTTATCAATATTTAAGACACAGCTGAGAATACTAAAACGATTAAAGGCACTTTCGGGTCGATTTTTGGCTTGAAACATTATTTTGAAAATTTCGCTGAAAAAAATGCAGTTTTTGAGATTTCAATACAATGTTTGTTTCTCGATAATTTTTAGATGCTATGTTATTTTTTTATTCCTTGCTTTGTACTTGTTACCTATACGCAAAAAATGTTGACGTCAAAATTCGATTACAAACAGATTTTGTGAAAAATGCACTTTTTTACATTTTTCCCAAAAACTTTTATTTTGAACACCAGATTTTCTTAAAATTGTTACAGGATTCATGTCGATAGTTAGTTAAGTCCTTAATCAGTAATTTTTAACTGAATTATTCACTTGTTTTGTCAGGCGAGACAATTTAAAAGTGTATAGTTTCTATTTCCGGTCAGTATAGATGGCCTGGATTTTATACTGTATTCCAGTAATACATTATTATAAAGAGTTTGGGATGATTCATCCATATGATTGTCTGAAACTTTATCATCACAATGCGGTTAAAATGAAACACCAGGTGTCAATATATTCATGTTTTATTGCATTGTATACATTGTTATCTTAGCCATATACATAAACAAAGACTTATGTAAAATCATGCGAGCTATCTTTTTCGAAAAAAGAAGCAGCACTAATCAACTGACTGGAAATCTGGGGCAGGTGTTCAAAACCAACAATGTCGTTAAAACTTATCACTTCAAAAGGTGAATATTTTATACGGCCACCTTGATAATTCGTGACCTCGCAGCTGCAATCATCCATGATGGCAAGCATGTGACTGGGAGTATGCTAATGCATGGAGTTGTGTCCGTGTTGGTGACAGTTACAGTGAAGAGTTCGAAGTGAATGTTGGTGTTCCTCAAGGCTCCATACTCAATCCTCTGCTTTTCATCATCATACTTGAAGCTTTGTCACGAGTTCCGTTCTGGAGTCCCCTTGGGAAGACCTCTATGCCCAAGCCACGGTAGCTCAGTCGGATGCACGTCTGCCTGGTGATCAGGAGGATGCGTGTTCAATACCTGCCAGGACCGGCAACATTCTTTCGTGGAGATTGATCATGAAATCTTTTCTATGGTCATTTTCTCCCTTCTGCTGATTCAAGAAGGGCAGTTGTCAGTTTCTGGCGAAAGAAAGTGCACTGTACTGATTAACCGCTTATGTATAAGCCTGCCCTGGAAAAGTGTAGATAGGTAAACTGACCAGCTCAAAAATGACCTAAATAGTCTTGACTGGGCCGTTAAACTCCAATATAAACAAACAAACAAGACCTCTATTCCCATGACCTTCTTATCATAGGTGAATCACTCGAGGAATGTGTCAGGAGGCTCTTAACTGGAGGAGAAAGGGCTTAGAGTAAATGCAGGAAAGACGAAAATTATGATCTGTGAGTTTGGGCGAGTTCCCATGCGTCTTATGTTGCACTGGAGTGGGCAGCAACAACATCTTTTGCAATGGATGCAAGCTCTGGGTGCACAAGAGATGCAGTGGGCTCAAGCACTTAAAGGAGGCCCCTCATTAAAGGTGTACATGGTGTCAGGGAACTGCACTTCCCTTAGATGTCGGACCTGACAAGCTAGAGGTGGTAGCCTCCTTTTGCTACTTAGGAGACATGGTCTCTGCAGCTGGTGGCTGTGACCTTTCAACCACATCACGTGTGGAAAAAACTGGAAGAAGTTCAAGGAGCTGCTACCAGTTCTCTCTTCCCGCCACGTCTCGTTTAAGACACGTGGCCATGTGTACAGCTCTTATGTGCAGATCGCAATGCTCCATGCCAGCGAGACTTGGTCATTGACAAAGCCAAACCTCCGTCTGCAGTGGAATGATAGGGCAATGATCAGAAGGATCTGCATTATCAAGCCACAAGATACTGTCATCATCACATTTCACTTGCCGGCTTGGCATAGAGGATCTGGACCTTATCCTGAAGGAGAGAAGACTCCGCTGGTATGGCACCGTGGAGTGTTCCAAGGGTGCAGTCAACAGCCTTTGACATACAGGTGGATGGAAAATAAGGGCCTTGGAGGCCCAAGATGACTTGGAAGCAGCTGACAGAGAGATCACAGAGGGTGGAAGCTGTCGGCTATTGACCCTCATGATAGACATACCTGGAGATCTGGTGTGAGACCTGCTATGCGTGCAGCAAGCCAGCTACCTAGAAGGGGGCCCACTTATGTGGATGTTGTCCCTGTACCTGCATGTTAATCAAAACTTTGATGATGATGATGATGATTCTTTCTCTAAAAGATGTGAGTAGCTTTTGTCTTTAGTTGACCATTGCACTTCTTAAACCAACATAAGAGACAATATTTCAAGATCATCAAGTCACCATTAAAAAAACACACACAAAAAAAACAACTAATATTTGATCTGGGGATCAAACCCACATACTCGAGCTCATTAGCAGGACATGCAACTAAGCTAACTGGCCCTGCTGTTAGACTTTAAAATAGTTTTAATACAAACTGAATACAAGCACATGGATTGGGACCCTAGTGTGACCACAATAACTCTGTCCATAATGCCACACAGTTGAACTCTAAAGAAACATTTTTACTAGCATCTCAATTTAAATGAAAATACCTAATTTTCTTTGAGACAGATAAAAACAGTACTATAGACCTCCTTATCGGTTATGTTTTTTCCTTTTTTTTATATATATTATTTATTATTCTTTCAATTCCTATTTATTGTTCTTGTATTTCATTACGATAACAAGCCTGTGCAACATTGTGCATTTTTTTCATGTCTCCAAAATGGCTACTTTCCTGATGAAAACCCTTGATATTTTTCTTACTTATGCTGCAAATATACGTTGTGTGCGCTCATTAGAACCAAATCATTGAGATGGTTCTAACAAGTACACAAAACCTATGTCTTGGAGCAGAAATAAGAAAAATAATGTAAACCCCCATAAACTCCAGTTTTCTCTACATGAAGTGGGGCTTATGTGAGGCAACCATTTCATGTGATATTTTATTTTTCCTCTTTTTTCACCATTCCATATAAACATGTTGTGGGTACTTGTTAGAATTGCCACATGGCAATTTCAACAATGAGGCAATTCAATTCTAACAAGCACCCACAATATTTGTTTATCACAAGACACAATGAAAATTATCTCTTGATTTCCTTGTAGCACCTCCTTATCTGGACCTATTGCCTATTGATGATAAAATTTAGCACAAGATAATTGACAATAAAATTTAGCACAAGATAATTAACGATAAAATTTAGCACAAGATATAAACAATAGCAAAGCAGAGTCATGACTTCATATCCGCCTTGTAACAAAAATGTCAACACAACAAAAGTACCAGAATTTGTCCCGCTGCCTCTTTCAATCAAAATTGAAGTATATTTTCCAAGAATAATTTTGGTAGAGTGTCTGCTCCGGAGAACGGGCGGTCAAGGGTTCGATTCTGGGCCGCGACATACCAAAGTTGTTAAGAATAGTACTAGCTGCTCCTCGCTTGGCACTCAGATTTTCAGGGTAGAGCCAGGACTGGTCGACCCAGTGTCCGGATAATGTGACTGGGTCTGGGACATGATACTTCAGTGAGGCAGCACTATTAAAGTGAGCACTGAGCTCCCTGTCCCAACCAGACACTGTCGTGATATGACTGAAAAATTGTTGAAAGCGACGTTAAACCCGAATTCACACACACACACACACCTAGAATAATTTTAGGGGAATGGAAACACCTGGCACATTTTTCTGCCATTTTTCAAAGGGAGACAACTTACAAAACTTCCTGTTCACTTTTCTATAAGCACTGTCCCACTGAAAAAGGGGTCAACTCTTAAAGGAAAGAATTTGCTCCTGAGGAGCAAATTCTTTCCTTTAAGAGTTGACCCCTATTGATATCCAAGACAAAAATTCTTTTGCAGGAGTTGCCTCCCCTGAAGGTGTATCCAGTCCCCTCAAGTATCCACCCTGAGTATCCCTAAATACTGAATTATCCTTGTTACTCCTCATTTTTTAGAGCTTCGATACTCTTTCCATATTTTCATTTAGACTACACTCCATCATCTTTTACTGTCAATATTTAACTCTGGGAGTATCCATATTTCACAATCCATATTTCACACTGACTATCCATATTTCACAACTCATATTTCACTCTGACAATCCTTATATTATCCATATTTCATTCTGACTATTCATATGTCACTGTCCATATTTCACTATCCACATTTCACTCAGACTATCCATATTTCACTCAGACTATCAATATTTTCCACCAGACTGTATATTATTTTACTCAGCCTATCCATATTTCACTGTTTGCACATATTTCATTAAGATTACAGCAACAGGTAATGTGGGTATTTGGTGATAAATGAAAGAATTTTCCTTATTTCTCCATATAAACCTATGTTGTGGGTATTCATTAGAACTACCTTGGCAATACCCACAACATAGGAATGCCAAGGTGGTTCTAATGAATACCCACAACATAGGTTTTTTTTTGAAGCATTGACAAAAAATTATCCTTCAATTGTCACAAAATGCTCACCTAATCTGTTTCTATGATAGCCATAATTTGCTCAGACTATCCAAATTTTGATTGATTATCCATATTTCAATGCTCAGACTATCCATATTTTGCTTGATTATCCGTATTTCAATGCTCACAATTATCCATATTTCGCTGATCAGACTATCCATATTTCACTCTGAATCTGACTCTTCTTCTCCCCCTTCATGAGCTTCCTCTTTGAAGTGTACTAAAGCCACACCCTTTTTGACTGTGTCTCCAGCCTTGTAGAATACTGTTTCTATAGTACCAGTCTTTGGGGCTCTTATTACATACTGGAAACAGAAACAAGAGGGCCATGATGGCCCTGGATCGCTCACCTGATCCATAGGGTATCAAGTGGGCCCCTGGGAGAGCCATTATTGGCCCAGGCTATAATATGAAATCGGGCCAAAGGGCTAGGAGGAGATGTTGCTTAAAGGTATTTCTATTTTTAGCTCTGGTGGCCATTTTGTTCAGCAAAGCAAAACCATTTTAGCAATTTCGGTATAGGGTCACCCAAGAAACATTTCAGTGAAATTATTTTGAAATCGGGCCAAAGGGCTAGGAGGAGATGTCGTTTAAAGGTTTTTCTATTTTTAGCTCTGGCGGCCATTTTGCTCAGCAGAGCGGAATCATTTTAGCAATTTCTGTAAAGGGTCATCCAAGGAACATTTCAATGAAATAATTTTGAAATCAGGCCAAAGGGCTAGGAGGAGATGTCGTTTAAAGGTTTTTCTATTTTTAGCTCTGGCGGCCATTTTTTTCAGCGGAGTGGAACCATTTCAGCAATTTTGGAAGAGGGTCATCCAAGGAACATTTCTGTGAAATTATTTTGAAATCAGACCAAAGGGCTAGGAGGAGATGTCGTTTAAAGGTTTTTCTATTTTTAGCTCTTGCGGCCATTTTGTTCAGCGGAGGGGAACCATTTTAGCAATTTCTGTAGAGGGTCATCCAAGGAACATTTCAGTGAAATTATGTTGAAATCGGGCCAAAGGGCTAGGAGGAGATGTCGTTTAAAGGTTTTTCTATTTTTAGCTCTGGCGGCCATTTTGTTCAGCGGAGAGGAACCATTTTAGCAATTTCGGTAGAGGGTCATCCAAGGAACATTTCTGTGAAATTATTTTGAAATCGGGCCAAAGGGCTAGGAGGAGATGTCGTTTAAAGGTTTTTCTATTTTTAGCTCTGGCGGCCATTTTTCAGCGGAGCGGAACCATTTTAGCAATTTCGGTAGAGGGTCATCCAAGGAACATTTCTGTGAAATTATTTTGAAATCGGGCCAAAGGGCTAGGAGGAGATGTCGTTTAAAGGTTTTTCTATTTTTAGCTCTGGCGGCCATTTTGTTCTGCGGAGCGGAACCATTTTAGCAATTTTGGTAGAGGGTCATCCAAGGAACATTTCTGTGAAATTATTTTGAAATCGGACCAAAGGGCTAGGAGGAGATGTCGTTTAAAGGTTTTTCTATTTTTAGTTCTTGTGGCCATTTTGTTCAGCGAGCGGAACCATTTTAGCAATTTTGGTAGAGGGTCATCCAAGAAACATTTCAGTGAAATTATTTTGCAATCGGGCCAAAGGGCTAGGAGGAGATGTCGTTTAAAGGTTTTTCTATTTTTAGCTCTGGCGGCCATTTTGTTCAGCGGAGCGGAACCATTTTAGCAATTTCGGTAGAGGGTCATCCAAGGAACATTTCTGTGAAATTATTTTGAAATCGGGCCAAAGGGCTAGGAGGAGATGTCGTTTAAAGGTTTTTCTATTTTTAGCTCTGGCGGCCATTTTGTTCAGCCGAGCGGAACCATTTTAGCAATTTTGGTAGAGGGTCATCCAAGGAACATTTCTGTGAAATTATTTTGAAATTGGGCCAAGGGGCTAGGAGGAGATGTCGTTTAAAGGTTTTCTATTTTTAGCTCTGGCGGCCATTTTGTTCTGCGGAGCGGAACCATTTTAGCAATTTTGGTAGAGGGTCACCCAAGGAACATTTCTATGAAAGTATTTTGAAATCCATTCACTGGTTTAGGAGGAGATGTCATTTAAGTGAATTGTTGACGACGCACGACGGACAAAAGGCGATCACAATAGCTCACCTTGAGCACTTTGTGCTCAGGTGAGCTAAAAAACAACAACACTAAAATTCCTGTATTAAGATCACCTTTAGAACTGTTCAAAATTGGTCTTTAAGACCACTTTAGAACAGTCCCAATGATGGTCACTTACTAGAGGGCACTGATTGTAGAAAAAGGAAAGGAATAAAAACTAAAGCCTTATAAATATGCTTTTTAAAAAAGAACATTTTAAATCATAGCAGAATTACCGGTAACTGTATGTTAGTTTGGTTTGGACTATGCAACCAGAAGACCCATTATATACGGAAACACCCAAAACGTGTCACTGGCAAACACTGCAGGCCCAAATCAGATGCTGCAGATCAGGGCCTCCAATGTTTCCAAGAAGTCCAACCATTTTTAAACCAACTGCTAAAATCAACTCCTGCTGGTACCCTTATATAAGGTGTAAGATTATTAGATTCCATTCAGTACAAAATGGATTAACATGGCTTATATCATTCCTCCCAACTTCCCCCAAGAAAATGAAAGAAGTATTTACCTCCATTTTCATGGCTATCATGACAACTAATGGGTCCCCTTTCTGGACCTCCATCCCTGGGGTCACGGCCACCTTCTCCACAACCCCTGGCATAGGTGCCATAGCATCCTCGGCTCCTGCCTCGCCACCGGCTGACAACATGAACTTTGGCACAGGCAGTTTCAGCTCTCGTTCACCCTCCTGTAAAATGAATGGGTTAAACTTAGCGGAATGAAGTCACACAGAGTTTTACTTTCTTGTTTCAAATGACCTTTGGCACAGGCAGTTTCAGCTCTCGTACACCTTCCTGGAAAATAAATGGGTATAACTTAGCTCAGTGAAGACACATAGAGTTTTACTTTCTTGTTTCAAATGAACTTTGTCACAGGCAGTTTCAGCTCTCCTTCACCTTCCTGGAAAATAAATGGGTATAACTTAGCTGAATGAAGACACACAGAGTTTTACTTTCTTGTTTCAAATGAACTTTGGCACAGGCAGTTTCAGCTCTCGTTCACCCTCCTGGAAAATAAAAGCGTATAACTTACTCGTAACTGAATGGAGACACAGAGTTTTACTTTCTTGTTTCAAAGGGAAATCAATTCCCGTAGAAAAGTTCTGTTATTCTGTCAATAACTGTTGAAGCTTAATTGGCTGAGTCCAATTGTTCAAAGCACCGTTAGCTTAACAAGCTCGTTAGTGGTCAAATTGTTAACTGTTCTAGCAAGTACAATATCCAATTTAGTGTGATTTTTGCTGAAAAAAATGAGAGCATTAGTCCGGTTAAAGTTTTTGGCCCTAGGTGTTGAATTTTTCTGGTGTTTTGTTGAGTATTTTCAACCCATGCACTGATTATGGGTGCCTGACAGAAACACCTCAATGCTATTCCTACAAGTACCGACATTCTCTGTTTCAGTATGTGTGAGAAAAAGAGGACACTTACTTTTTTGAGGTAAATACCAAAAATATTTCATTGAATGTGTTTAAAACATCAGAATTTTTCATTTGTGAAAATTCAGCTGTTTTCAATATACGAGATGAAATATTTTTGGTATTTATCACAAAAAGAGTAAATTTTCTTTTTATTTTACACGTGACTTTGCCGATGTAGGTAGTTGAACAGCTGTTTGTAACATGCTTCACACTTGTGAAAATTTCTGGTGTTTACAACACACTCTATGAAAATATCTTTTCAACATATATTGGTATTTATAAAAAAAAAAGAGAGTAAATTTTCATTTTATTTTATACGAAAAACAAACCAAAAAAGGATTCCAGACTGCTATTGTCATAATAACATGGTCATGTTATTTTTCACACTGAAAATATCATATATGTTTCATTTGTTTCAGATAAACATTGATTTCACTGCTAAGTATAAAATAAATAATGTTCAACACTGTTGACCAGGGCCAGCTGTTCAAACTTCTTTAACTAAATGAGCTCATTAGATGGTCCAACTGTTAACTGCTCCAGCAAGAACAATATGTAATAATATGGCATTTTGCTGGAAAAATGTGAACGGCAAAAACTAATCACATTTTTTTCAACAAAAATATTAGAGTACATGCCATATTTAATGATCAAAGGTTTTTAACCCTTATGCTGCTGAATAATTAATTTAGCCACACCCATTTCTGACTTTGAACCAATCAGATTACTTGATATAATCTACTCCTGCAAATTCTTAAACTGAATGTTAAACAGTGTAGATCCTGATCAGATGGCCATCTGATCTGGATCTACACTGTCAGCAAATGTAGGGGTTGTTGTGAACAGCGGGATAAGGGTTAACAATGTGCTAACAAAGTCATTAGTTTTGAAAAACTTGCCCCCAAGTTTTTCTCTGTATTACTTTTGTGGCCATTTTTCACATCACAAAATTTATGACAAAAAAACAACAAAAGCCAAACATAAATTTTGTATGGAATGAGCACTAGTGAGTGTTCTATTTTGTTCATGAAATGTCTACATTTTCACTGCATTGAAAGCTGACAAAAATCATTAAGTTATCATAGGCAGCATATTGCATTATCCTACATAAGTAATAAGACTCCAGTCACAAGAAAACCTGGGCTTTGTGACGGGTAATGTATTTGCCCTAAATATTTTGACACCTAAACTCTACCATACTTGTTCCAAAATTTGAAAAAGTACAAATAACTCCCTGATTTTGTGTGTCTAAAATAGAATAGAAAATACGAGGGTCAGTCCATAATAAACTAGACAAAAGTGCCCAGTGGGGCACGTATACCCCCAGCCAGTGCCATCACCTCAGCTGAAACAAGAACTACAAAGGGAAATAACTCTAAAAGGCCTGACCCCTTGGCCCTTATTTTCTTTCCCAAAAGGCCTGACCCCTTGGCCCTTATTTTCTTTCCCACAATACAACTAGTCATACTGATCATGTTTGCAAAATTTCAAGTTTCTATGTACAGTAGTTATTGAGAAATCTTTGACACAAAATAAAAATATACACTATTAAACAGCAAGAACTACAAAGGGAAATAACTCTAAAAGGCCTGACCCATTGGCCCTTATTTTCTTGCCCACAATACAAGTAGTCATACTGATCATGTGTGCAAAATTTCAAGTTTCTATGTGAAGCAGTTCTTGAGATATCTTTGACACAAAATAATTGTTTACGGACACACAGACAGACAGACAGACAGACGGAAAAGACAAAAACTATATACCCCCATTGCATACTTCGTATGCCGGGGGTATAATGAGACTAGTCTTATAATTTGCCTACTCTTTAGTATTGCATACCAAAATTATATTCATTTGGAAGCTCATTCCAAATCATAGCCAACAAATGTTCAGTTGCCAGGCAACAAAGGGACACGTATGTTTTTCTCGTAACCATGGCACCCAAATTATAAAGCCAGACGGCCAAATCCTACATCTGCAATATACAAAATAATACTTCTGAATAACAGCCACAATAGGCTTGATTCAGGGCTTCTCCAGACTTTTTGATGAGTCTTTAAAATGAAGGTTTTGTCTCAGCATGATCTTACTTGTTGGGGGGGGGGGGGAGGGAGGGAGTCAGTAGGCCAAATCATGCATATGCAATTTTCAATACAACACCTTTGAATAGCACCCAACTGTGAGCAAAGATGATAAAATCAAAGTCCCAGTGATGACCAATCTAGACAGGTTTGACTTGAGTTATGACATGATGACACTTACACCACAACCTCTTTATAACACTGTTTTGATATAACATAGTTTATTTACAGATCCCAAACATGTATAAATTATATAGAAAAATGGTCATTATAATCTATAATCATAATCTATACATGTTTTGTTTGTTTGTTTTGTTTGTTTGATTTGAGGTTCAACACTGTATAGGTCATTTTGGAGACGTTGTTTCCAATTTTGTGGGACTTTTACCTGACATTGATATGAAATGACATCTCAAACCCTGCCACCCAATCAAACCCATAGGGTTTATATGCATGGAAGGGCCAACTTGCACCACTTTTCCTGGGCATGCTTAGAACCTCTAAGCAGTTTACCAGTACTCATGCGCGGTTGGTTTCAGCTCTGCGTGGAAGCATCATGCAGCCCAATTTATTTCTTCAATGGGCAGGGGTGGACATGTTTATACCCCCGCAAACGAAGTTTGAAGGGGGTATATAGGAGTCAGCTTGTCGTCTGTCGTCGTCGTCGGTCCGTTACAAAAAAACTTTAACATTGCTCATAACTTCCTTATTGAACTCATTACCAAACGAAATAAAAGATAAACCTTCTGTAGCATCATTCAAGCACTCTCTGAACAGAAACATTATGCAACCCCCAAAATACTTTAATGCAGGCACACGCATGGGGCAAATCCTTCAGGCTAGGATGAGAATGGGCTGTAGTTCACTCAACTCAGATCTTTATAGAAAACATATTGTCCCTAGTCCCTCTTGCAGCTGTGGTGAATTTGAAAGCGCTAATCATTTTTTCTTCTCCTGTCCGAACTATAGAGTTGCAAGGGAGAGATACCTGCCAAGAGATCTCCATACTTACTCATTGAACAACCTGTTGTACGGGAAGATCACCCTTCCAGTACACGAGAATGAAACACTCTTTTTGCAAGTGCAAGACTTTATAGTAAAATCTGGTAGATTTATCCAACCTGTCCAGCCCTAACATTAATGACCTAACATTAACGGCTTATCAGCTCAACTCTACAATATCTTCTTGGATGCAGGGATCAGTCGAACAGCTCTCTCTCTCTCGCTCTTTCTCTCTCTCTCTCTCTCTCTCTCTCTCTCTCTCTCTCTCTCTCTCTCTTAACAGTCGCGTGACACTGAAGTTGGTTGAGTGGGTGTCGACGGCATGACTCGAGTCAACGTTAACTCGACGCCATGGCGTCGACATCGCCCGCCCGTCGGTTTACTCATTATTTTTTTTTTTTTTTTTTTTGACTGTCTGTATGTTTGTTTATCTGTCTAATTGTACATCCGTTTGTTTGTTTGTTTGTCAGCCAGTCCGTCAGTCAGTCAGACAGTATGTCTGGCTGTCTGTCTGCCTGCCTGTCTACCTCAATCACAACAATTTACTCAATATTTTCAGTCATACCACTCGAATGTAATGTAAATTAGTTTGTTTTAGGAGATGATATTTATAAGCCTCAGGCTTACTGTCAAATCCTATTTGTCAGTTCCAATGTATTTAATTGTACACGATACTTGCTAGAAATAAAATATTGTTTAAACCAACTTCCTTATTCTTTGACCGATTTCTTAAATATTCACACACCACACACCTTGCCACTAGTACTTAAGATTGATATACACAAACCTGACCTTGACCTTTACGTTGACCTTCCTCAAGGTCAAATACTTGTAAAAATTTGTCTGACAACGCATGCGGGGGTATAATTGGCGCCCGTTAGGCGGCAGCTCTAGTTTGTTTTATAGCAGGGTTGTTTAGCTAACACAGACTCAGCCTTGGACCCCAACAGCTGTGTTATATAGAAGTTTGCATGTATTTCAATGTCAGTCAGCTGATAAAGTGTGGATGGCTTGGCGTTGTTCATTTCATGTGATGAACCTACAGAAGTAAAGAGGTGTACAGACTGTCCCATCACAACCATAGAAGCTGAAGTTTTGACTCCGTCAATAACGGATACAATCACAGTTCTCTCCCTTTCCTGCTTCAGCTCGGCAGACACCGAGTAGGTTTTACCCTCAAATGTCACATCATAGCTTCCACAGCTGGAAGTTACCACCTCTATCTTCAAATCTGAAGAAATACAAAAGAATATCCTGTATCACCTCTTTCACAGTAGTCAACCCTCTTTATACCGACATTCGTTATAACGGCAAAACTCGTTATAACGACAATTTCAATGTAATGAATTCTTACTTCATTCTGAGCGATGTGGGCTTCCCTTGGGTTGGAAATGCCCAAATTGAATCCATAGTCATGAAAGATTCTTGTAAATTAATACTCCAAGAAACAAATCTTATAGATATTTGTTAGAATCGCCTCACCTAACAAATGTCTAAAACATTTGTTTCTTGGAGTAATTCTGTGGAAAAGACCTTTTATAACCTATCATACTCCTAACTGGGATTCTTTATAACGGCCAATTCTTTATAATGACACAAAAATAGGGAACAAATACTGTCGTTATAATGCGGGTCCTCTGTATTAAATGGTTTAACCATTCCTCCAAATTTCGGAAATGTACTCTTCCAGCTTTGAATGTCAATAGCCACAAGTAAGGACATTGGTAAAAGCTTAAAATAATGAAAAGCAGTGTATATTTTTTAGACTAACAATGCTGGGGGGGTTGATTGTCTCTATAAGTAGGCTGGGGAAATGGTTCTGAATGAAACTTAGACTATTTTATGTTACCCTTCAATTTGTGATCTTTGAGCAAACACCTAGCTTTTTGCAGCCTCTGATCAGGGTCTGCACCATTTGCCCAAAAAATTCCTTTTACAATTTTTTAAGCAAGTAGTGTTTGTTTGTGTTGAGGTTTTACATCCCTGTTAACACTATTTATGCCATTTTTGGAGAGTAAGCAGTGTAGACCCATCTTTCTGAAGTGTCTGATCTGGGTCTACCCTGTTTGACCAAACCAGCACAAGAGTCCAGTCCAGGTTTTATAGACAAACCTCTTAAGGGGAATGGGAACACCTGGCAGGTTTTTTTTCCACCATTTTTCAAAGGGAGATAACTTTTGGAACTTCCTGTTCGCTTTACTTAAAGCTCTGTCCCATGAAAAAAGGGACAACTCTTAAAAGAAAGAATTTACTCCTCAGGAGCAAATTCTTTCCTTTAAAATTAGGAGCAAATTCTTTCCTTTAAAAGTTTACCCTTTTTGTCATGGGCTCCTCAGGAGCAAATTCTTTCCTTTAAAAGTTGACCCCTTTCGTCATGGGAGACAAAAATACTTTTGCAGGAGTTGCCTCCCCTGAAGGTGTTCCCATTCCCCTTAACATAGCACTGACAAGAAAACATGGCTACAAATAGCTGTCTTCTGGATTTTGCCCAGACATTTTTTTTTTTTCAGTTTAAATTTGATTGGTCAGTGATAGTCGTATGGATAGTAGTAATAAAACTAATGCATTAGTAACACAAAGAATCTCTGGGTGTCTGAAATGGCTAATTTTTGATTTTGTTAGTTTGATTTGAGGTTTAACGTCCCTGTCAACACTGAATATGTCATTTTGGAGATGTTGCTTCCAGTTTTGTGGGACTTTTACCCGACATCGAGATGAAATGACATCACAAGCCCTGTCGCCCAATGAAACCAATCGGGTTTATGAACATGGACAGTCCAACTGGCACGGCTGTACCTGGGCAGGCTTAGATCCTCTAAGCATTTAACCAGTACTCGTGTGCATTCGGATTTCAGCTCTGCGTGAAACATCATGCAGCCCATATATTTCTTCAAGCCCCGATGGGCGGGGGCCAGCTAACTTTTGAACCAAACAAGATACAAGCCTCTGCCACAAACCACTCCGTAGAGAATTAGAGACTGTAGACTGAAGAAGTAATGAAATCAGCTACAGTAAAACTTCAATGGCTCAAACATCCATGACTTGTTCATCATCATGTTAACCCATTGTATACTTGTGGACTCTTCCACTGCTATATGTTGTACAAGTCCATTTGTCATATAAGGGGTGTCAGGCCTATTTTTTTTCCGTTTTTATTCTATTTTTGACGGAAAATTCTGTTAGCAAATAGTGCAGGCCCTGATCAGACGCCGCATTCTGCGGCGTCTGATCTGGGCTTGCACTGTTTGCCAAGGTAACCCCTTTAGGGGTTTACCGCATATAATGCGTTAACAAGTTGGTGCAATGAATACCCCGCCAAATACCACTTTATATAGGGAAAGTTTTTCATTTTCTTTATTTTTGCTCAAAATCACAGATTGTGGGTAGTCGGAACGGCCTCATTGTGGCAGTTCTTATGAGCACAATCTATGCTTGGACCAGAAAGAAGAAATAAACATCTAAAAGATGCTCTTTCTAGTTGCAAGAAAGATTGCATTTTAGCACATTGATGTGGCATCGTAATGTCATGGCTAATTTGAACTTTTTTTTTTCGTCACTAAGAAATTCTTTCGATAGAATTTAGGGCTTTTATTATGAAAATGTATGTTGTGTGTACTTGTTAGAATCAATGATTACACACAATATATGCATATTTTAAAGATAGTCAGAAAGATATGGCTGAATTATTCCCATTAAGCCTCTTGAACTTATGCCAAATTTTCATGGTTCAAGTCATTGAAGTTCGACTGTAGTTTGCCTAATTAGGTACATATTACACATGAATAAACCTGCTTATAAAACTGTTCATTATAACATATTTTTTTTTTTGGTTTTGGTTTTACGGCCCTTTCAAGATTATTTCACTCATATCAAGCCGATCGTTAATCAGAGTTGGGCGACCACCGGAGTACCCGGAGAAAAACTACCTGACCTTCCGTTGCAGAACTTGGCGTCTCTCATATGACCCGAGCGAGGCTTGAACCACAGCAGTGAGAGACCTAATGATCAAGAGTCAGCGCTCTTAACCACTAGGCCACAGTGGGCCCGTGTTCATTATAACATGGTTTTGGATATAACATCCTTACAAGACAGATCACAAACTATTGATAATATAGACAAGCTTCATGGTCTTGTCATGTCAAGGGGCCAGTTCACCTAGCCACACTTTTTCTGGGCAGGCTTAGTCCTTCTGAATGGATAACCACTACCATGCACAGGCATTCGCCTACAACTGACAACTTTACTTAAATTCCGTTTAATTCCAAATTTAGAATCATACCTTTTTCTCCATTGTTGAGGTAGATTAGTCTAGTTGGATTCTGGTTCACTCGGGCTGCTGAACAGAGGGAAAATGGGGAAAAGGGATCTGGAATTAAGAAAGTCTTGTCAGTATCTACCATACGATAAAACATGCTAGTTAAGGACCCTAGACCTGACACACTGCCATTTCCTAAAACTTTTGAAACTGCCTGAACAATGAGTCTACTCTTAAAAGAAAGAATTTGCTCCTTAATTCTTGCTTTTAAGAGTAGACCCCTTTTGGGAGGAGAAATGAAGATATCTTGACCTGACACAGATACTACCATTTTCTTAACCTCTTGTAAGTGGCCATTTGTTTTCCTAAAAACTGAGACCTTCCAAAAAGGGACCGACTCATAAAGGAAAGAATTTGCTCCTGAAGAGAATTTTTTTTAAGTGTATACTCCTATTGGCAAGGGGAACCATAGGTATTTTTGAAGGATTTATCTCCCCTGAACTGAGTGAAAGTGTATCCACTCTCATTAAAACCAGTTGTCAGTCTCTTGCAAGTGGTTAACATACTGAAGTCCTGCTTTTTGGTTTCTTTGGAGTTTTATGGCCCAGTCAACACTATTTAGGTCATATCAAGCAGGTCAGGGGCCAGTTGTTCAAAACTAACAACGTCGTCAGTTAACGTATCATTAAAACTTTGATCATTAAATATGGCAAATATGCTAATATTTTTGCTGAAAAAAAGTGAGCAGCTTTTGCTGATGCAAAAGCTGCTCACATTTTTTCAGCAAAAATACCAAAATTACCGATATTGTACTTGCTAGAACAGTTAACAATTTGATCACTAAAGAGCTCGTTAAGCTAACGATGCTTTGAACAACTGGCCCCAGTTTGCCAAGCCACTCTTTTCCTGGGCAAGCTTATACATAAGCAGTTAACCACTACAGTGCACATTCTTTTTCCAGAAACTGACAACTGCCCTGTAGAGAATGACCATAGTGAACATTCCATGATCAATCTCTATATAAGACCGACAGGAACTTGTCACCCTAACAGGTATTGAACCTGCAACCTCCTGATCACCAGTCATACTGAAGTCTTGCTACTGTGTTCTTAAATACAAACATTTTACATTAGTCTCACCTAAATCAGAAAGTAAACATATTGTTGCTTTTATTTAGTGGAAAACGTCAATTATCATGAAAATCATATGACCACACGTGTGATAACACTTGATTACTGGCGTGTAACGTCATGACACCATTCATAACAACTATTTTTTTTCTTTTTAACTTCTTCAGCGATAAAAATCTGATTTAAAATCATTATATGATAAACAGAAACTCATGGTCATTTCATATGAAATTTATGAAACTCGCCAAAGACTCTTTCTATAAATTTCATATGAATTGACCACATGTTCAAGATCCTCTATTTATTAAAACTTTTATAAATTAGAGGCTCTACTTTTATAGAAATATGAGTGAGTAGATAAATATTTATTAATTTGCTGCTCTTGAGTGGATAATGCCGTGTCAAAAGTGTCTTCAGTGAAAGCATGTACAGGTCTTCTTTATTGATAAAGCATGTAAAGAAAGTTTTTGCAAATAAGACCACTTGTGAGACTCTCCTGAAGTGGTCTCATTAGTGTGGTGGTCTTATTATCACAAGTAGCAGGCAGCATTTTCAAATTTTTTTTTCTTCTAATTTTTCTGAAAAAATAAGGCTTGACATCAGATTTGAATATAGAATACAATTCACATGGAATGTCAAGCCCCATTTTCTCTGAAAAAAATTAGGACAAAAAAAAGAAAGACTGCCATCTATTGTAGAATTTTCCATTGCAATCAAAGGGTAAATAGCAGCATGGTAATATTTCTGGGTGACTGAATTTTCCTGTAATAGCCATGGTGATGGCAAATTATCTTACCCTACATACCTAAAGTATTTTTTGTTCTCTCTGCAATTTGCTCTCTCTGTCTCATCACCATGGCAACAGCAGCCTGACAGATTGTTGAGTCAGATATAGTCTGTGGTGGGAACAGCTCTTCTGAATGCTGAGGTATAAAGTCTGTGTGCACGTGGCCAGCCTCAAACTCTGGATGCTTGGCTAAACTTGTTAGGAACTGTATATTTGTGCTTAAACCTAAAACCTTCAAGAAGAAATAAATTGAAAAATTAGTGTTCTGACCAAAACAGTCCCTAGGATTTTTCAGATCAATTTGATCATTCAAATATGAAGCCATTCCATGTTTCTGTATCTCTTGCCCTTTGCCTTAAGCAGAGATGGAAACCCAGGGATATTTCCCGATGATGTTAATTGATATTACAAGCTACATACCGAAAATATGAAATGACATAGGCCACTGATTTTGTTTTGTTTGATTTGAGGTTTAACGTCCCTGTCAACACTGTAAAGGTCATTTTGGAGACGTTGCTTCCAATTTTGTGGGACTTTTACCCGACATTGAGATGAAATGACTTCTCAAGCCCTGCCGCCCAATGAAACCAATAGGGTTTAATGCATGGATGGTCCGACTCACACTGCTTTGTCTGGGCAGGCTTAGATCCTCTAAGAGGATTACCAGACTCCTGTGCGGGCTGGTTTCAGCTCTGCATGGAAGCATCATGCAGCCCATCTATTTCTTCAAGCCTGGATGGGTGGGGGCCAGACATACGCCACTGAATAGCAACATGAAGACAAAAGATGATTAAAGATTACTCCTGTGCATAATTATTAGCCGATACAGGATGATCAAATGTTTCCATCCTGTAGGCATCTTCAAGGACTATGTGTCAAAGCAGCAAAGACTGTCTAGTTTGCACATCTGTGCAGCCTCATCAGAGCTTTCAAGACTCAGCTATACAGACCAGCTAGAGTCTTGAAATTTTAGATGTAGAAACTAGAGGTATTGTACTACCCAAACAACATATACAGTCAACTCTCTATATACTGACATTTGTTATAACGGCAAAATTTGCTATAAAATCATCATCATCATCAACAGAGTTTTGAATAACGTGCAGGTACGGGGGCAACGTCCACATAAGTGGGCCCCCTTCCAGGTAGCTGACTTGCTGTATGCATGGCAGATCTTACACCAGATCTCTAGGCTTGTCTATCATGAGGATCGATAGCAGAGAGCTTCCATTCTCTGCCAATCTCTTTCTGTCAGCTGCTTCCAGGTCATCTTGGGCCTTCCAGGCCCCCGCTTTCCACCTACCTGTATGTCACAGGCAGTCTTGACTGCACTGTTGGAGTGTTCCACATGTCCATACCAGCGAAGCCTTCTCTCTTTCAGGATGAGGTCCAGGTCCTCAATGCCAAGTAACTCACTGGACCTGATGGTGACAGCGTCCTGTGGCTTGACATTGCAGATCTGTCTGATCATTGACCTGTCATTTCGCTGAAGACGTTGGAGGTTTGGCTTTGTCAATGGCCATGTCTCACTGGCATGGAGCATTGCCCTCTGCACACAAGAGCTGCACAAAGATTCTTCGTAATGGCAATTTGAATGGAATGACTTCTTAGCTAAAGGCTTAGCCTCAGTTCCGAGCAGCGTGGGCTTCCCTCAAGTTGGAAATGCAAAAATCGAGTCCCTAGTCATGAGAGATTCTTGTAATCTAATACTCCAAGAAACAAATGTTATAGACATTTGTTAGAATCGCCTCGTGACACATTGTCTCATGATGGTTAACATTTCTTCAAAATAATTTCAAAATCCATCCAAAAATAAATAAGTTCTTGGCTGCGTTTAAGTTTTGGACCCTTTTTTTCACCTTTGACCTCCAAGTATGACCTTGACCTTGGAGGTACGGACCTGGATTTTGCATGTGACACATCGACTCATGATGGTTAACATTTCTACAAAGTAATCTCAAAATCCATCCAGAAATAAGAAAGTTATTGACTGTGTTTAAGTTTCGGACCCTTTTTTTGACCTTTGACCTCTAAGTATGACATTGACCTTGGAGGTAAGGACCTGGGTTTTGCATGTGACACGTCGTCTCATGATGGTTAACATTTCTGCTGAGTAATTTTAAAATCCATCAAGAAATAAGGAAGTTATTGACTGCGTGTAAGTTTCGGATGCACGGACGGACGAACGGACGGACGGACAGGGGCAACGCTATATGCCCTTTCCACCATTCTTCGAATGGCGGGGGCATAATAAACAAATGTTATAGATGTAATAAACAAATATTATAGATATTTGTTAGAATCGCCTCACCGAGGCGATTCTAACAAATGTCTGTTACATATGTTTCTTGGGAGTAATAATGGGGAAAAGGCTTTTTATTACCTATCATGGTCCTAACTGGGATTCTTCATAAAGGCAAATTCTTTATGAAATCACAATAATAGGGAACAAATACTGCCATTATAACGAGGTATTATACTACCCAAACAACATATACTAAGAAACATACCGTTATAACGCAGGTCCTCTGTATTGTAATACCCAAACAACATATACTAAGGTGCTTATCAAACTACATGGATGCACAGCCTGATCAAAAGTGGAAACAAGCCTACCTGATAATCTAGAAGAGCTGATCTACATTTCCTAAGTGCTGATAATCTGTCATCTGACCATACTATTAACTTGGCTATCATAGGGTCGTAGTGGACCGACACCTCATCACCTACCAGTAGAAAACAGTGAAACTTAGATGGCTCGAACACTGATGGCTTGATTACCATTGTTGTTTCAAATGCATTATTGAGTCCATTCGAAAAAATTTCCCATAACTGCAGATACTAATACATTTGGAATAACTTTCTTAAAAATGCATGATATGTGTACTCATTAGAATTGCCTCGATGAGGCAATGTTAAGACACTCTGTGTGTCCTCATTGAAATTGCCTCTATGAGTTTACATGCCTTTATTTAGAAAATCGAAAAGATATCTCTATTATGCCTCCTGATCTGGCAAAAAAATTAAGACTAATTCTGCTTTTAAAAGCTTATTTTGAAGGGTGCACTTAATATTTCTTTGTGTTTTCTGGCCACAATGTCCTCTGGTCAGGGACCACCTTTGGGACTGTTCAAAAGTGGTCTTTAAGATCATTTTTTAAAAGTTCCAAAGGTGGTCCCTGACCAGAGGACATTGTGTGCAGATAACACAAAGAAAGAACAACTGCAACCTTCTAAATAAGCTTTTTAAAACAGAATCAGTCTTAATTTCAGGTGGTCTTAATAGCGGAATTTCATTGTATTATAAGCGCAAGTTCACCTCCAGACTAAAAGTTTGGAAGCTGAAAGAATCGCAGACAAGAAATCATTTCCAGGAGGTTTTTAGCCAGCATGTAAGTGCTTCAGCAGGTGTAACTGATGGTACCACTGAGGATATATGGAACAGCATCAAGACAGGTCTGCTCAAGACAACTGAAGAGGTGTGTGGCACAACTCGGCCCCACGGCTGGTGTCGGGAAACCTGGTGGTGGAATGAGGATGTTAATAAGGTCATTGCAACCAAGCGGCAAATTTTTAAGGCATGGAAGACTGGTAAGGGCACCTGTGCATCATATCTTGGGCCAAACGCATAGCCAGACGTGCAGTGCACCATGCTTGCCAAGAAGCTGAGAAGGAGATCTACAAGAATATTGACCCTAAGTCCTCAGAAGTATACCGCCTTGCTAACCAGATGAGAAGAGAGAATGCCAGTGTTGTAGCTGACAAAACCAGTAAAGAATGATGCAGGGGAGATGTCAATGAGTGAAGACTCAAAGCAGAGGGCCTGGTTAGAACACAACCAAAGGCTACTCAATGTTGAGTTTGACTGGGACCCAGGCCACCTGTTTGATGAACCACCAGTGGAAGGGCCGCCCATCCCAATCACTATTGATATGGTTAAGAAGGCTATCTCTCAAATGAAGACTGGCAAAGCACTGGGCCTCTTTGGCATAGTGGTGGAGATGATAAGAGCTGCAGGTGATGCGGGTGCCTCGATGATCCGCGACCTTGCAGCTGCAATCATCCGTGATGGAAAGGTACCCTCTGACTTGGAACAGAGTTTCATTGTCTGTCTCTACAAGGGCAAGGGCGATTCACTGGAACAGGGCAACTATCGTGGTCTCAAGCTGACAGAACAGCTCATGAAAGTTCTGGAGAGGATTATGGATGGCCTCATTAGGCAGTTAGTGTCCATCGACGATTCCCAGTTAGGCTTCGTCCCAGGAAGAGGTACAACAGACGCAATTTTTGTTGTACGGCAGCCGCAAGCGAAGTATCTGGCGGCCAACAGAAGACTCTACATGGCTTTTGTAGACCTGGAGAAGGCATTTGACCGAGTGCCTCATAAAGTCATCTGGAGGGCACTAAGAAAACTTGGAGTGGACGATTGGATTGTGCAACTGGTCCAAGGGATGTATGCTAATGCTCGGAGCCGTGTCCCCGTTGGTGATGGTTACAGTGAAGAATTCGAGGTGCAGGTGGGTGTTCATCAAGGCTCTGTTCTCAGCCCATTGCTTTTCATTATTGTGCTTGAAGCCTTGTCATGCAAGTTCCGCTCTGGAGTCCCCTGGGAGGACCGGTATGCTGATGACCTTGTCATCATAGCTGGATCCCTTGAGGAATGTGTCAAGAGGCTCTTAACTTGGAAAGACGCAATGGAGGCGAAAGGGCTGCGAGTGAATGCAGGAAAGACAAAGATCATGATCTGTGGTACAGGTCTGGACCTCTTGCAGAGTACAGGCCAGTTCCCATGCGCTGTATGTCGCACTGGAGTGGGCAGCAAAAGTATCTTTTGTAATGGCTGCAAGTTCTGGGTGCACAAGAAATGCAGTGGGCTCAAACGCCTGATAGAGGACCCTGATTACAAGTGTACATGGTGCCAAGGAACTGCACGCCCCTTAGATGGCAGACCACAGAGGGAAGTTCAAGTCGGATCCGACAAGCTGGAAGTTGTAGCTTTCTTTTGCTACTTAAGTGATATGCTCTCTGCAGCGGGTGGTTGCGACCTTTCAACTACATCACTAGTGAAAACAGCCTGGAAGAAATTCAAGGAGTTGCTACCAGTTCTCTCTTCCCGCCACCTCTCGTTCAAAACACGTGGCCGTGTGTATAGCTCTTGTGTGCGGAGCGCAATGCTCCATGCCAGTGAGACATGGCCATTGACAAAGCCAAACCGCCAACGTTTACAGCGGAATGACAGGGCAATGATTCAACAGATCTGCAATGTCAAGCCACAGGACACTGTCACCATCAGGTCCAGTGAGTTACTTGAGCGTCTTGGCATTGAGGACCTGGACCTCATTCTGAAAGAAAGAAGGCTTCGCTGGTATGGACATGTGGAACGCTCCAACGGTGCAGTCAGACTGCCTGTGACGTACAGGTAGGTGGTAAGTGGGGGCCTGGAAGGCCCAAGGTGACCTGGAAGCTGCGAACAGAAAGAGATTGCAGAGAATGGAAGCTCTCTGCTATCGATCCTCATGATAGACAAACCTGGAGATCTGGTATAAGATCTGCCATGCGTGCAGCAAGTCAGCTACCTGGAAAGGAGCCCACTTATGTGGACGTTGCCCCTGTACCTGCACGTTAATCAAAAATCTGTTGAAGATGATGATGATGATGATATATTCACCATAATAAGAGCATAGTGCTGTTTAACAATTTTATTTTAATCATGAAAACAAGCCCTAGAAAGTCCTTCAATAAACATACTGTCAGATGCAATCATGTTACTTTATGCAGAGATATGCCTAAATGTCCAACTAAAAATGTCCAAAGTTGGCCTAAGGAGCATGTATTTACATGTATAATAAAATACAATAAGTTCCTTAATAAACATGGTTTTATGACAAAAGCATAATAATTGACATGATAGTGTGATCTTTTAGCTCTGTTTCAACTTCAACAGACTGTAAGATCTTGCATTCTTAACTGCTGACAACTCTGCCCCCGCCCATCGGGGCTTGAAGAAATAGATAGGCTGCATGATGCTTCCATGCAGAGCTGAATCCGACTCATCACACGAGTACTGGCAAACCGCTTAGAGGATCTAAGCCTGCCCAGGCAAAGCAGTGCAAGTTGGACCGTCCATGCTTATAAACCCTATTGTTTCATTAGGCGACAGGGCTTAAGATGTCATTTCATCTCAATGTTGGGTAAAAGTCCCACAAAATTGGAAGCAACGTCTCCAAAATGACCTATACAGTGTTGACGGAGACGTTAAACCTTAAATCAAACAAACAAACACTGCTGACAACTATACTTCTTGACAAAGTAAGGGCATGTGTGGCGGCTGCAAAAAGTCTTCAAGCCCTCAATCATAGTGTGGGTTAAATATTCATATTTTCCATTGCGGATTTTAGAATACATTTGGGGTTCACTGATGTGGCCTAAATGGTCAAAACTAGCTGGTCTGGCCCAGAAAAACAAACTTGTACAATCCATGTTTTTGGTTCTGTGTTGTAGTCTTTGCTTCCAAAGGATTACCATTTCATAAAACATTTAGCTTTGCCCATGTCCATTTCCAATTTAAACGCTGTGCATGATGGGTATTTTTCAGCAGACGACACTTTGAACTATTTTTCTTATTTTTCCCAGAAAACAGGATTTAATATTTCATTCAAACTGTCTCCTAAGGAGACGGTTTGCATGAGATGTCATCCTATTTTGGGGAGAAATAAGAAAAATATCAACAATTTGTTATCTGCTGAATTAGAGTAGAAAGTGGTAAAGGTTAATGGCTCTGCATGATGGGTATTTTTTAAGCAAACAACATTTTGAACTATTTTTCTTATTTTTCCCAGAAAACAGGATTTAACATTAATAAGAAAAATATCAACAATTTGTTGTCTGCTGAATTAGAGTAGAAAGTGGTAAAGGTTAATGGCTCTGCATGATGGGTATTTTTTAAGCAAACAACATTTTGAACTATTTTTCTTATTTTTCCCAGAAAACAGGATTTAACATTTCATACAAATTGTCTCCTATGGAGACAGTTTGCATGAGACGTCAAATCCTATTTTTGGAGAAAAATAAGAATTTTTTTTTTCCCAGAAACCAGGATTTAACATTTCATACAAATTGTCTCCTATGGAGACAGTTTGCATGAGACATCAAATCCTCTTTTTGGAGAAAAATAAGAAAAATATCAACAGTTTGTCATCTGCTGAATTAGTGTATGGAGTGGTAAAGATTAATGGTGTCTGATTTGTACCCTATCTGCTGAAACACAAAGTACCCTATCTGCTGTAACACAAAAAGGTTATCATTTGGAAGCAAGGACTACAGCACAGAACTGAAAACCATAGAGTGGTCAATTTTTTTTCTGGGACAGAATGAACAACAGTATAGATCCTGATCAGCTGGCTTCAAAGAAGCCAGCTGATCTGGATCTATACTGTTTTCAAAAAATGATATGATCCAGGTTCTGTAGGGTAGGGTAAATACTAACCTTGCCTGACCCCTGTATCAATTCTTGTACTTTGATCAGCCTGTGGTGTAGACAAGTGTAGTAGAGGTCCAGCCCCAGGCATAAAACTGTTGTTAGGGTCCTCAGCATAGATACGGGCTTCAAAGGCATGACCATGAAGTTTAATCTCACTCTGGGTTACTGGCAGTTTCTCTCCACCAGCAATCTATGACAGAAAGATAGTGTTCAAATAAATAAACATGAGGCCCAAGGGCCACTATACTCACCACAGCTCAAGTGGGCAAAAAAGGGGTCCCATACCCTGGCAGCCATATTTTTTTCAGCAGGCAACAATGGCTTAGTAGAGGGACATCCTGGGACAACTGCTGCATAAATGTTTCTAAATCAACCACTGTTTTTTAATGCAGCTGTTTTGGCCATGGTCAACCAATCATTTGAACAAACTTGGTAGGGCCAGAGTCCCCAATACTGCAATCCAAGGTCTTTAAGTTCCTGAGATGAAGAATTTAAAATATTTTTTTACCATATATGGGTATGACAAACATTTTGGTCATGTGACCTAGATTCCTCAAATAAACTGATTTCATAACCCTATGGCTGCTGTAAATGTTATTTGTTTCAATCAGCAAAGTGGTATCACAGAAGTTAAAAATGCTAGATCTGAGGGGCCCAGGACCAAGGTCAGTAAATGACCTTGATCTTTTGGTATTTTTAGAAGTTCATTCTGCTGACTGCATATATCAACTGATAACATCGGCTGCAATAGAATCAGAAAAGTTCTGTTTTGCCTTTTTTTTTCAGTACAGAAGCCCAACTGACCAAATTTAACCTTGATGTAAAATAGGGCAAGGTCAACCAAGGGTTATCATTTCAACAAACTTGGTAGGACCTGTATCCCATATGCTACATGCCAAGTTTCAAGGTCACCGGCCATTTGTTGACTTGAAAAGAAGATTTTCAAAGATTTTCACAATAAACATGCATGTGGCCTCCACCCATCGGGACTTGACGAAATAGATGGGCTGCATGATGCTTCCTCGCAGAGCTGAAACTGAACGCTATACAAGTACTGGTAAACCGCTTAGAGGTTCTAAGCCTGCCCAGGCAAAGCGGTGCGAATCGGACAGTCCATGCTTATGAACCCTACTGGTTTCATTGAGCCACAGGGCTTGATGTCAGGTGAAAGCCCCACAAAATTGGAAGCAACGTCTCCAAAATGACCTATACAGTGCTGACGGGGATGCTAAACCTCAAATCAAACTAACAAAATCAAATAAACATGCATGGTGGCCGTCTTGCAATTCGCCATGTGATGCAGTCCTTATGAACAAACTCTTAATCTCCTCACCCCGGCTCAGCCTATAATTTGCTTTCAATTGGTCCAGATATTTCAGAGATATCATTTAAAAATGTTGGTGATAATGCAGAAGCCGCTAACGACTGACCACTCCAAAGCCTTAACTCCCAAGCCTTTGCCTCTGGTGAGCTAAAATGAGGTGTTTGGGAGCCTGTGACTTTGAAAACGAGGTCAAGGTCACCAAAATCAAACTAAATCTTTGACGGGTTGCAGAGATATATTGTACCAAGTTTGACCACAATTAATAATTTTGTTCAGGAGACAGGGTGCAGACAAGCCATCTTTGGCCCTTTGCCAGTTTTAGGGAACGTGACCTTGAAAATGAGGCCAAGGTCACCAAAATCTTATCACTGTTTTCCCCAATCCTAGTCTTGCAACCAAGTAAGTTTGGCAAGAATCCATACCTTTGTTCAGGAGATATAGAGCTTCAAATGGCCAAAAACTATGCTGACACTGATCCCAACAAAAGGTATCCACACCAAAAACGATATGTCTCCATCCTCTTTGGTGGGGGACATAATTCATGTTCAAACACCATGTGAATTTAATGATTTGAACATGACAACTGTTGCTTAAACACAGGTTTTAGTCTTATTATTTAGAATGGCTTGAAACAGCTTGAGTATTATGCAAGAGGACATCTTTAACCCTTAAGCTGCCGAGAAAACTGCATCTTAAAATGTCGTCTGCTCCTGTCGTCTGCTGAATCTTCTTGCAAACTTTTCAGAATTTTTGCGTACAGGAAAACAGTGTGGACCCTGATCAGACTGCTCCTAGAGAGCTGTCTGATTTGGGTCCACACTGTTTCCAACAATGACTTTTAAAGTAACCAGCAGATGACAAAGCAGAGGACAATTGTTGTGACTGGCATCTTACGGGTAATCATGGGTAATGGTAGTGCACTGCCATATTCAATATAGAGCATGTAACAACAGTCAAACTCCCATGGCTTGAACCCCTTTGGGACCATGAAAATTTGTTCGAGACAAGGGTAGTTCAAGCCACTGAGGGCTACTAATGGTGAGAATGAGTGTGGGTTTGAGTTTTATGTCCCACCAACAGCTAAGGTCATACAGAGACAGGACCTCGGTTTAAAGACTCATCTGAAAGTCTGGAGAAGCCCGGGATCGATCCTGCGACCCCTGGTTTACAAGGCGAGTAGCATAACCACTACACCACGGAAGCTTCTTTACTAATGGTGCCATGCCAGGAGGCAGAATAGAGATAATTTTTTGGTATCTTTTCGGTGTTCTGTATTTCAAATGTATGCTGTGTGTACTAATTAGAATCGCCTCATGGGCTGTTTGTACTAATTAGAATTGCCTCTATGAGGCGATTCTAATGAGTACAAACAACATACATTTGCAAGATAAATGAAAAACACATTACGATAACACAGCTATGTGACACAGTGCATTTTTCACATCTCCAAATATGGCTACTTTTCCGATGAAAATTTCTGATATTTTTCTTAATTATACTCCAAACACAGGTTGTGGGTGCTTGTTAGAACCATCTCATTGAGGCTGTTCTAACAAGTACCCACAACCTATGTCTTGGAGCAGAAATAAGAAACATAATCTATTCCCCCTTAAACCCCAGTTTTCTCTATATAAACTGGGTTTAGGAGGGTGTTCATTTCACGGACTTGTTCAAGTGATGACTCCCACAATTATCCATTGCTATTTTTTATCTGTAGGAATTCCATAGGGACTAAATAACGGGTTCGACTCAGCCATGGTAAACGAGCCATCGGTGTTCGAGCCAGCAAAGTTCTACTATATCTGTTTACCTTAATTTGCCATTCTACTAAATCCATCCCAGTGACCATCTCTGTTACAGGATGTTCTACTTGTAATCTGGTGTTCATCTCCATGAAGTAAAACTTCTGATTCTTGTCCATAATGAACTCAACAGTACCTGTAGGAAAACCAAAACAAAACTAAATTTACCACAAAGTAATACATGTAAACTTCTTTACATAACACTGTCCACTATAACACAGTTTAAGGTATACATCATAAACTCTTTAAAACACAGTTCAGTATAACATGGTTTGGATATAACAGTTTCAAGATGGGTCCCAAAAATGTGTAGATTATATAGAAAAATGACCATAAATGGTTATTTTTCTATATAATCTACATATTTTTGTTTGGATATAACATGGTTGTTTAACTAACACGATTTCTGTTTTGGACCCCATTTATAGTGTTATAAAGAGGTTGTGGTGTACATATAAACTTCTTTACATAACACTGTTCACCATAACACAGTTTTAGGTATAGCATGTTTTTTGTTTGTTAGTTGGGAGGAGTTTAACCCATTGTATACTAGTGGACTCTTCCATTGCAACATGTTGGACAAGTCCATTTGTCATATAAGGGGTGTCAGGCCTAGTTTTCCGGTTTTTTTTCTTCTATTTTTGACGGAAAATTCTGTTAGCAAATAGTGCAGGCCCTGATCATACGCCGCATTCTGCGGCGTCTGATCTGGGCCTGTACTCTTTGCCAAGGTACCCCTTTAGGGGTTTCCCCGCATGCAGTGGGTTAACAGCCCAGTTATATTGAGCTGGTCAGTTTACATAATTACACTTTTCCTGGGCAGGCTTACACTTAAGTGGTTAAGCAGTGAGACACACATTCTTTCTCCAGAAACCAACAACTGCCCTTCTTGAAACAGCAAACCAAAGACAATGAACATAGAAAAGAAATAGATCAGCCTTCACGAAAGAATGTTGCTGACTCAAGAGATATCAAATCTGCAACCTTCAGGTAACCAGTCAGATGGCCATGTGACTAAGCTATTAAGGCCGGCTAGATACAGCATGGTTTAAACTTGGATAAAAATGTATAGCTTATATAGAAAAATGACTATAAATGGTCATTTTTCTATATAATCTTTTCAGTTTTGTTTGGATATAACATGGTGTCTGATTTGGACCCCAACAACAATGTTATAAAATGTTTGTGCTGTATATTTATGAAGAATTCGAAATGTAAGAAACATATTGTAACATATCATATAGTTGACAAAAACAAGCACAACCCCAATAAGTTTACTTTGACTGTAGCCGTAGTTTGAATTATCAATATTTGATAAAATAAGAATCCCTACATGCACCTTCATTTTCAGAGACAATATTAAGGAGAAAAGATACCTATGCATCATGCAAACACACCTATATAATTCTGATCCCCTTGAACCACAGTTTTTTTATATATCAAACTCGGGTTTGCAGGGGTAAACCTTATTTTCCTTAGTTCTGCTCTAAAATATAGATGGTGGGCACTTGTTAGAACCGGTTCTAACGTGTACACACAATCTATATTTTGAGCAGAAATAAGAAAAACATAATTTTTCATCTTAAAATTTTCATTTTTTTTTTCGGTGGAAACTTTACAATGTATTTGTATAGGCGTGTTTTCCTAATGGCATTGCGTGTTTTCGTGATGGCATATTTCTTTCTTTCTACTGATCAGGGCTCAAGCTAGAGGGCGACTCAGGCGAAGAAGTCGCCCTGTTGGGGCTCACTTCGCCGACTTTGGCGATGCAAGCGAAAAAAACTTCGCCCTGAAATTTCGCCCGGTTTTTTTTTTTTTTTTTTTGGTGTCTTCCTTGTGAACAGAAATGGTAATCTGACAAGGTGACGATAATCCTTCGATCCACTAGTGTCAAAAATTTCATTAATTACACTGAACAAAGCTAACTGTTTAGTCTGCACTTCGTGTCAGTTGCAGTTTGGTACTGTTATGTAATTTAATTCTAACCATTAGCTCATGCCGCTCGAGCCACTTGCAACACACGTAGTAGTCTTGTACTGTCATAAATCTATCTCAGTTGATTGCACAAAGTTTTTATTGCAATAAGAGCCAATTAAGATTACACAAGATTATGTAACTTAAACAGGTATATTTGTACCGTTGGCTCGTGCCAAAGTCCGGGTGCGGACGTACTTTGTTAAGTACTGTTGTATAGACACATCCAAAGTCTGCGTCACACAAGGTCAAACAAAGGTCATTAGCCTCGTTTTATCTGGTGGGCAAAAAAACTTCCGGTTCCATACTCTGCCATTGATGTAGCACGAATTATTTTCTGTTATAACTATTGTTAAATCGTCTTTCTATCAAAACTGTTTGCCACAAACCACTGTTGACATTAAACAATTTCTTTTTCGTATAAAATTGGATAGAAAATATATACGTTTTAATCTTATTTCCATTCGTTAAATAAAGCGCATCGACTGCGTTTTGGCATGATGGTGGGTAGTTTTATAACGCTTTTTAGGCAACAATCTGTGCGATAAAATGTCAGAAGAGACTGGTTCTATATCATTTATTACTTCAAAAACGCAAACTTGACCAGGATCAGTTAATTTTGTGGAGAAATGAGTTTGATCACACGATAAATATGCGAAATTCTCATTGACACTTAACGGCAACAGTCATGTTTTGCCAACCAGATAAACGAGCACCTCTACAGGGGAGGTAGTTGGTGCATGCGCAGTGAAATGTAAACAAGGTCACGTGTCAAAACATTGGATCCGTCTATACAGTATTATTCCGACCATTGGCATTGACACTGCATTAGGATTTAATAATTTTTAAATAAAGATGGTTTATTTGTTTCGCCATTGATTTGTTTGTACATTACTTTTGCATCCATCAATTCTTTTTTTTTATGGACAACAACAAAAGAAGGTAGCAATTTTTTATTTTGTAAGTGAAAATAATTATTACTTGCCGGTAAATATTCAGTAATTATCCAAATTCATAAAAAATAACAACTGATTTTCATCTAGCGAGGTTGTTCCCCCTTGTTTCTATAGTCTGTTTTAAAATACAATTGTGACAGGAACTTAGTGAGAAATGATCTAACTATTACACAGAAACCTCACCATTCATTATAACATGGTTGGATACAACAAGAGTTACAGCTTGCCCAAATACAGTAAAATTACTATATTAAGACCACCTTTGGGACAGTTCAAAAGTGGTTTTTAAGACCACTTTTGAACAGTCCCAAAAGTGGTCTCTGATCAGGGGTCACTGTATGCAGAAAACAGAAAGAAAGAATAACTGCAGCCAACCAAATAAGCTTTTTAAAGCAGAGTTAGTCTTCATTACAGGTGGTCTCAATAGCAGAATTGATTGATACCCCTATAAAACACACTTTTCTCCAAATAGGGGTTTACAGGAGAACTCATTACATTGTTGTTGTTCGGCGTTAAGCTGCACCCACTTCTCCCTAGACCCAGCAAACATCTCCCTATTTTCCCAGGAGGGAGAAGTCACTTCTCCCAATTTTTTTGGACTAGCTTGGGCCCTGCTGATACTGCATTGGTCATATTTGGCCATTAACGCAGGTGTACATAACACACACTCCAGGTTTGCAGGATGAAAGCCTACACAGTAATCATGTAATTACGGTAGGGATCTTTAACCTGCACAGGGGATGGTTCTCCCTGCACAGGGGGCCTCCAGTTAACGTCCCGATCCAAAGGACGGTGCACTTTATGACATTCATCCCAGCAAATGATGCCAATGCAGAGCTCTCACTAGGATTTTGAAAACAGGATTCCAGGAATCCTTCCTTGTAAAAAGTAGGATTCACAGATAAAAAGTTGGATTCCCACATAAAAAAGTTGGAGTTCTGAACTTCTGATCTAGATCGCGCATAGAATATAGTCAAAAACTTCTTATTGTCAGGCTACACGTCCATATGAAAAACTGTATACTTTCATGGCTCCCAAACTCTTTTTTTCGTTTCAAACATGTAGATTGTGGGTACTAGTTAGAAATGTTTCACTGATGTGTCTATCCCCCCCCCCACCCCAAATGCAGTTGCTCAGATTTATTCTCACACTTCTAGTCAAATAATGCCACATAAAAATAAGGTTGTATTAGGATAACAGCAGATATAATGTAAACCCAGATCAGAAAAGCAGCATTCTATTTAGCTATATTTGTGCTTTCAAATTCGGACGTATGTACGTGAGAGAAGCTCAATTATTTTTAATTGGTGTAAACAAATACGTAAGGGAAGCATCCTAACCACGTCTGACTTCCTGTAATTGATAAAAATGATTGAATTTTGAAGAATTACATACATTTTTGTCCCCAGTAAACGTCGAAACACACTTTGACCGAGCGATAAAAAGTACGATCGTGTAGTCGCGAAAATACATGACATTGGTAATTCGTCAATTATATCGTCTTCGCCGTAACCCTGGTTTATCTAAACGTGATATTTTACCGACTCATGCTAATCCGTTGATGATATGAGCTTACATCAATTAGTAAACTAATTAAATGTAATCCGTAATAACACGGGGATTAGCGCGGCGAGATTAAACAGGTACAATCATTTTTAACACGTGCCGCAAACCGACCACTTTCCAATATCGTCTCTCCCACTGACAGGTGCAAAAATACCTGTCAATATAGGTCACGCCTACTGATTTGTGGCACGTGCGCTTTCAACATAAAAAGCGGCGCCGCATTTGATCTTTTATTGGTATTGCATAAGTGGCCTAAATTAGCTTCTGAATTTACCGCTTCTGTAATTTTGGACGCGTGTCGCAGTAAAAACATGCGTACACAAGAATCGCCGGTTGTGAATTTTACGCGTACAACGGCAAAAGTTGGCGTAAAATACGCAGAATCCTGCGTTTCCGAGAGCTCTGCCAATGGAGCGTGTTCTGACTCCAAAATTTTATCGCCGCTGCCGGGGATCGAACCCGGGACCTCTAGCATCAGAGGCAAGTGCACTAACCACTGAGCTATCACGCTTCATGCTTTATTTCCTGCCATTTTACACATGTTTGCTTACCTGTAAACTTAACCCTTATGAAAAAGGGATCTACTCTTAACCAATTTTGTACCAAATGGAATCTTCATCCTTCTATTTAGCAGGAGTCCATTTCAAAATTTAGGGGAGACAGGTTGTGTTTTCTTCAAAATTAATTTGGGAAATGGCTGAACTTTTTTGCAAACAGTGTAGGCCCTGATCAGACGCCGCATTCTGTGGCGTCTGATCTGTGCCTGCACTGTTTGCCAGGGTACCCATTTAGGGGGTTCTGGTACAAAATTGGTTAAAGGGAAGAATGTGCTCTCTTGAAATTGTTAAATCTTGTGTCTTGTATTTTTTTCTTTTTAAAAATATTTAATTACAGTATGCCAAAATTTGGGTGTAAATGTATCAAATGTAGCAGATGGTATATTTCTTTTCTTATTAAGTTTGTCAAGCCTGGTTTTCTCTGAAAAATAACATAAAATGTCACTTGCTGAGAAATTTTGAATGGGTACCTACGGGCCTCCGTGGCCTATAGGGTAAGAGCGCTGACTCTTAATCATTAGATCTCTCACCGCTGTGGGTTCGCACCTGGCTCAGGTCACATGTGAGACGCCAAGTTCTGCAACAGAAGGTCAGGTGGTTTTTCTCTGGGCAGTCCGGTTTTTGCCCACCTCTGATTAACGATCAGCTCGATATGAGTGAAATAATCTTGAAAGGGCCGTAAAACCAAAACAAAGAAAATAAAATTCCAGTAAGTTTACTTTGACTGAAGCAGTAGTTTGAATTATCAATATTTGATTTAATAAGAATCTGTACATGCACCTTCATTTTCAAACAGACAATATTAAGGAGAAAAGATACCTATGGCATATTTTCTGCCATTTTAAACAGCATACAACTTTCGGGACTTCTTGTATGCTTACCTGTAAACTTAACCCTTATGAACATCACGTGAACAAGTCCGTGAAATGAAGACCCCCCTAAACCCCATTTTATATAGAGAAAACTTGGGTTTATGGGGGTAAACATTATTTTTCTTATTTCTACTCCAAGACATAGGTTGTGGGTACTCGTTAGAACCACCTCAATGAGGCGGTTCTAACGAGCACCCACAACCAATGTTTGTAGCATAAATAAGAAAAATATCAAGGATTTTCGTCAGAAAAGTAGCCAGTTTGGAGATGTGAAAAAATGCACTATGTTGCATGGGTGTGTTATCGTAATGAAAGGGATCTACTCTTAAAAGCAAGGATGTGCTCTCTTGAACTAGTTATCTTAAGTCTTGTATTTTTTCTTTTTAAAAAAGAAAGAAAAATATTTAATTACAGTTAAGGAGTTGCTACCAGTTCTCTCTTCCCGCCACCTCTCGTTCAAGACACGTGGCCGTGTGTATAGCTCTTGTGTGCGGAGCGCAATGCTCCATGCCAGTGAGACATGGCCATTGACAAAGCCAAACCATCAACGTCTACAGCGAAATGACAGGGCAATGATCAGACAGATCTGCAATGTCAAGCCACAGGACACTGTCACCATCAGGTCCAGTGAGTTACTTGAGCGTCTTGGCATTGAGGATCTGGACCTTATCCTGAAAGAGAGAAGGCTTCGCTGGTATGGACATGTGGAGCCCTCCAATGGTGCAGTCAAGACTGCCTGTGACATACAGGTAGATGGAAAGCAGGGGCCAGGAAGGCCCAAGATGACCTGGAAGCAGCTAACAGAAAGAGATTGCAGAGAATGGAAGCTCTCTGCTATCGATCCTCATGATAGACAAGCCTGGAGATCTGGTGTAAGATCTGCCATGCGTGCAGCAAGCCAGCTACCTGGAAGGGGGCCCACTTATGTGGACGTTGCCCCTGTACCTGCACGTTAATCAAAAATCCTTGATGATGATGACAGTTTGCCAAAATTTTGAAGTGAATATATCAAATGTAGCAGATGGTAGATTTCTTATCTTATTAAGTTTGTCAAACCTGATTTTCTCTGAAAAATAACATAAAATGTCACTTGCTGAGCAATTTTGTTTAGTGTTTCATGGGAGGTGAATGGGTACCTATGGTCCTCCGTGGCCTAGTGGGTAAGAGCGCTGACTCTTAATCATTAGGTCTCTCACCGCTGTGGTTTGAGCCTGGCTCTGGTCACATGTAAGACGCCAAGTTCTGCAACAGAAGATCAAGTGTTTTTTCTCCGGGTACTCCGGTTTTTGCCACCTGTGATTAATGATTGCTCAATATGAGTGAAATATTCTTGAAAGAGCCGTAAAACCAAAACAAAAAAACAAACATAAAGAATGGGTACCTACCAGCCCCTACATAATTGACAGCCCTTGCAGCTTTTACAGCAGCTTCTCCAAGAGACCTTCTCACCTCTTCTGACAAACCGGGCTGGAAAGGAACATGTCCAAACATAGGTGACATATCAGTGTCATGGATTGAAAAAAAAAAATGTTTTCAACAACAAATTATATTCCAAAGTAGAAACTTAAAAGAATACAGTTTATATATATACATGATCCTGATACAAAATATTTGCACTATATAAGAAATAGGTCAACATAACTCCATTTTGTACCAGAAACCCTAAAATGGGTACTGTGACAAACAGTGCAGACCCAGAATGTGGCAACTGATCAGGGTCAACACTGTTTGCAAAAAGTCATATCCCACTGAATCTACATGTATTTGGTATTTTCTAATGGTACTCCTACTTGTGTCTCTTGAACAAAATTTGCAACACAAAACTGGAGAGTAATCACCCTAAATGGCAATTTGAGTTGTGTCATAAGAAATCTGTTTTATGGCATTTGCAAATGACAAAGGTGCAGATCAGACTGTGCATCCACAAAGTCTGATCAGCACTCATGTGTTCACCATTGGATAGTATAATGCCTCTAGTTTTTATGCAGTCAACCCTCTTTATACCGACATTTGTTATAACCGCAAAACTCGTTATAACGACGATTTCAATGTAATGAATTCTTTACTCAAGGCATTGCCTCGAGCGATCTGGGCTTCCCTCAGGTTGGAAATGCCTAATTCGAATCCATAGTCATGGAAGATTCTTGTAATTTAATACTCCAAGAAACAAATGTTGTAGATATTTGTTAATCGCCTCATCGAGGCGATTCTAACAAATGTCTATAACATTTGTTTCTTGGAGTTATGATGTGGAAAAGACCTTTTATAACCTATCATAGACCTTTCATAACCTATCATACTCCTAACTGGGATTCTTTATAATGGCAAATTCATTATAAGGGCACAATAATAGGGAACAAATACTGTCGTTATAACGCAGGTCCTCTGTATCTAAATTTTCAAGACTCTTGCTAGTCTGTGAAGCTGAGCTGGCTGGTTCGTCTCTAAGTTAGGGCTTTTGCGAATAAGAAAGGTGCAGACCAGTCTGTGCATCAACGCAATCTGAGCAGCATGTTTGAGTGTTTGCTGCTTGGATAGTATAATACCAATTGTTTCTTTATCTAAAGTTTCAAGAGTGTTGCTGGACTGCATAACTGAAAAGGGGGTTTATCTTATCATAATGATTTTAAGTATTGGGACAGACAGGCCTAAGCAAAAGTCTACACTGTTTGCCATTCTGTCTGCACTTTTTGGACTCCTGGCTGGATCGAGAAACCAATTACTTAAAATAGGAGAATTACAGCAAGTCCTCAATGTGTCTGAATTTTTAGGATTTTTACGGTACTTGGTCAAATACCCTATGTTTTCTCATGACGGGCACATTTTGAAGAATGTTATTCCTTAACCCTTGTCCTGCCGAGCCCGGATATATGCCTTATTTTCAAACAATGAAGATTCAGATCAGATGGCTTCTGATGAAGCCATCTGATCAGGATCTACATTGTTTGCCATTCAGATTGTTAATTTGTTGCAATAATTTGCATCAACTAATCTGATTGGTTGATAAATGGTAGTGGGTGTGGCAGATTAAAATATTCAGCAGGACAAGGGTTGAGAAGTTAAGTAAACTTACTGCAGGGGCCTCCTCTATAATTTTCTGATGTCTCCTTTGTACACTGCAGTCTCTCTCAAATAAATATACATAGTTTCCATGTTGGTCACCAAACACCTGCACTTCAACATGACTGAAAGAAGGAAAACAGAGAGCCACGTTATAGCGCTATCAGAAAAGAAAAATACCTGAAAAACTAGAAAAAGTGTCCATAGGACACGGATGCCCCCGCCAAATGCCATTCATAAAAATATTACAAATGTACTTCAAATCAATCATAAAATATATGCATCAAGGGCAGATAATCCAAAAACCAAAAATGCAAGAGTTGTCTACCTTGTTCATGACACATCGTCTCAGTGTGATGAATGCACCTGTGAAGTTTCATGAATATATTCCATACGGTTTAGGAGTTATGGCCCGGGAGGGGATAATTAAAAAATTTTTAAGTCTGTGACCTTGACCTTGAGCTCATGGGTGGGGGTATCGCTGAATAAAATGGACAGGTATCTAACATGATACCAAATATCAACTCAATCCATCGCACAATTTGGAAAATATCAACTCTTAAAATATCTTATTAAAAATTTTTAAGTCCGTGACCTTGACCTTGAAGCCATAGGCATGAGTGGGGGTATTGCCAAATAAACATTTGGACCTGTATCTATCATCATAGCAAACATAAGCCAAATTCATAATATAGTTTGGAAAATTTGAGCTCTTTAAAATCTTTCACATTAAAATTGTCTAAGTCTGTGACCTTGACCTTGAGGTCATAGGCATGGGTGGGGGTATTGCTGAATAAAACACTGTACCTATATCTATCATCATATGAAACAAAGCCATCATAAAAGTTCAGGTTCTACCAGGTACAAATACCTTAACTGGAGTCTTTAACATGGAAAATTTCTAAGTCCATGACCTTGACCTTGAGGCCATGGGCATGGGTGGGGGTACCGCTGAATAAAACTTTGAACCTATATCTATAATCATACCAAATATGAACCAATTCCATCAAATGGTTTGGAAAATATGAGTTCTAAAATGTTCAAGTCTACCTGTTACAAAAACCTTAACCTGAGTCTTTAACATCGAAAATGTCTAAGTCTGTGACCTTGACCTTGAGGTCACAGGCATGGGTGGGGGTATTGCATAATAAAACTTTGGACCTATATCTATCATCATACCAAAGATGAACCAGTTCCATCAAATGGTTAGGAAAATATGAGTTCTAAAAGTTCAGGCTCTACCTGTTACAAAAACTTTAACCTGAGGTTACAGGATCACGTACGTACGTACGTACGTACGTACGTACACACACGTACACACACACGTACAGACGGACGTACACATGTACGCACGTACGGAAAACCGAAAAACTATATGCCCCCGGCATCATATGATGCGGGGGCATAAAAAAAAAATGTTTTCAGCCTCTAATAAAAGGTGGTAAAAAGGCTATCCAGAGTTATGGTTCAGGTGCTCTGCACATCGTCTCATGGTGCTTTACATTTGTGTGAAGTTTCATGAAAATATCTCAAACAGTTTTTGCGTTATGGAGCGGACAAGGTTAAAATTGCCATTTTTCAATGTTCAAAGGGCAATAACTCCAAAACTAGGCAATCCAGAGTTATGGTTCATGCGCTCTGCACATGGTCTTATAGTGATTTACATTTGTGTGAAGTTTCATGAAAATACCTCAAACGTTTTTTGAGTTACGGAGCGGACAAGGTTAAAATTGCCATTTTTCAATGTTCAAAGGGCAATAACTTCAAAACTAGGCAATCCAGAGTTATGGTTCATGTGCTCTGCACATCGTCTCATAGTGCTTTACATTTGTGTGAAGTTTCATGAAAATACCTGAATCGGTATTTGAGTTATGGTGAATAATGGAATTACGGACGTATGGAATTACAGAATTACGGAATCACAGAACAACAAGGCAAATCCAATATAGCCCCCACTTTTTCAAAGCGGGGCTATAAAGACAGCTCAAGTCTTCAATTGATCTAGAGGAAGATTCCAATACAGTCGAACTTCCATAACTCAAACACCTATGGGACCATGAACATTTGTTCGAGATAGAGGTATTTCGAATTACTGAGTTTTACTCATCGTCCCAGGTCATGAGTCATAATGGAGATCACTTCAGAATATCTATATGATCTTCTATTAAATAAAGGTATGATGTGTGTAGTCATTAGAATCGCCTCATTCAGGCGATTCTAATGAGAACACGCATCATACCTTTTCAAGATAAAATAAGAACAAGAATTCCGCCGAAGGCTATGTCGGGCCTGTGGTAAACTTGACCATTAGGGTGAACGCTAGGGTGGTCGCAAATGTTGACGCCTTGACGAACGGATGGACGAACGGACGAACGAATGGACGGAAAACCGGGCGCCTATATCGCGCCATGCTAATAGCAGGCGCGACAAAAACATCCAGATATTATTTTAAATACATGTATATGGATATCTGAAGCTTTGGAAAATACTGTCAAGGGAATCCTGAATGAGTTTGAATTAGCCATGGAAAACAAATTATCTGTGTTCGAGTTATTGAAGTTTCACTGTTGAAAGAAAGAAGAATTCTGCAAAGAGTAATGTTGCACATGTGACTGTAGTTCTTGAGAAATGGAGCTGGGCCCAGATGTTCAAAGCCTCGTTAGCTTAACAAATTCATTAGTGGTCAAATTGTTAACTATTCTAGTATTAAAGTTTAATACCTAAAATTTTGTTGTTTTTGCTGATAAAATATTAGTATAAACCACATCATGGTCTAACTATATATCAAGTTTCAGCTTGATCAAATGTGAATTGTGGGTGGAGTTTTTAGAACTTTGATGGCTGGGACACCGATGGCATGTTTACCGAGACTGGGCTGAACCCGATCTGGAGTCCCTAGGGAATTCCTCTATGTAAGAAATAGGGAGGGGAAAATTTAGAATATTTTTCTCTTTTAGCTTGCCAATGTATGCTGTGTGTACTCATTAAAATCGCCTCAATATATATTTATATCATAGAGCACCGAAAAGAAGTCCTAAAACTATCCCTTTACGCCTCCTGCCCATAACCCTCAGTGGCCCAAACTACCCCTGTCTCGAACAGACTTTCGTGGTCCCAAAGGTGTTCAAGCCATTGAAATTTGGCTGTATTTGCATCACCCTCTTCAGCCAAGTACATTTAATTTCTTGCAGATTACGTCTAAGAATGTTTTCTTTTTCTTTGACATCTTCCAGAAATTAACCCATTATATGCTAGTGGACTCTTCCATTGCTATATGTTGGACAAGTCCATTTAACATATAAGGGGTGTCAGGCCTATTTTTTCATTTTTATTCTATTTTTGATGGAAAATTTTGTTAGCAAGTAGTGCAGGTCCAGATTAGATGCCGCGTTCCAGGTACCCCTTTAGGGGTTTCCCGCATGCAATAGGTTAGTGTCATATATGTTACTCTGATGCTGTCTAGAAAGAATGACCATGGTTTGGTACAACCATGTACCGGTACATGAAGTTACAACTTAATATTTTTAAATGAAAGATAGCACTGTCCAAAACGGGGTTAAAGAACCAGTAAATGTTTACCGTGGCATTTCAACAAATTTCTCCAGCAACATAACATCATCTCCAAATGATTTCATTGCCTCTCGTTTTGCTGATTCCAGCTGACTGTCAAACTCAGACTCTGTCATTGCTATTCGCATTCCCTGTTATAAAAAAAGTGTATCATTTCATTTGAGCACCAACACAAGAAAATAAGTCTTTGGGGTTTGCTACCTAGGGCCAAATGTTGCTGATTCCAGCTGACTGTCAAACTCAGACTCTGTCATTGCTATTCGCATTCCCTGTTATAAAAAAAGTGTATCATTTCATTTGAGCACCAACACAAGAAAATAAGTCTTTGGGGTTTGCTACCTAGGGCCAAATGTTCAAAACTAATGACTTTGTTAAAACACTGATCGTCTAATATGGTAAATATGCAAATGCAAACGCTCATTTTTCAGTAAATATATAACCAGAAATTCAACTTCGGTGAAGTCGATGTCGCACCTGCTCCCCACCTGCCCAACACAAAAAATAAAAGTTTATTTAAGGCAGAAGAGATGAATATAGGGCTTTGAGAAGAATCCATAGCCTATATATGTGAGGTAAAAAACTGACTAAGTTCACAATAAGATAAAATGAACTAAAATGATCCAAGAATTACATCCCAAGCATATGAACATCCTCATATCATGGAGAAAACACAAGCTAAGTTCAAAAATGATTAGTATAAAACTGTAAGAGGAGTTGCGATGACGAGGTACCTATCATATATCAACTGAAGGTTAACAATGGCTAAGTTCACAATGTGGAAAAAGTGACAAAAATAGATCCGAAGATAAAGTTCAAACCACATGCAGGGCCTCATGCCATGGCAAAAACACATGCAAAATTTCAAAATGATTAGTATAAAACTGTAAGAGGAGTTGCAGTGACAAAGAGGTACCTCCTGTATAGGAATTGAAGGTTAAAAATGACTAAATTCACTATGTGCAAAAAGTGGAATAACATATTCCGAGAATTATGTCCAAACCACATGCACATCTTCATACCATAGTGAAAGCATATGCAAAGTTTCAAAATGATTGGTATAAGACTATAAGAGGAGTTGCGATGACATGAGGTACCTATCGTATATCAATTGAAGCTTAAAAATGAAGCTTAAAAGTTCACAATGTGCAAAAAGCAAACAAAATATTCTAAGAATTATGTCGAAATCATATGCACATCCTCATACCATGGCATAAGCACATGCAAAGTTTCAAAATGATTGGTATAAAACTGTAAGAGGAGTTGCGATGACAAGAGGTACCTATCATATATCAATTGAAGGTTAAAAATGACTAAGTTCACAATGTGGTGATAAAAATTGATCCGAAGAAGTCCAAACCACATGCATATCCTCATACCATAGCAAAAACACACACAAAGTTTCAAAATGATCAATATAAAACTGTAAGAGGAGGTGCGATGACAAGAGGCACCTATTGTATATCAACTGAAGCCTAAAAATGGCTAAGTTCATAATGTGCAAAAAGTGAAAAAAAATATTCTGAGAATTATGTCGAAACCACATGCATATCCTCAAACCATGGGGAAAGCACATGCAAAGTTTCAAAATGATTGGTATAAAACTGTAAGAGGAGTTGCGATGACAAGAGGTACCTATCACATATCAATTGTAGGTTAAAAATGACTAAGTTCACAATGTGGAAAAAGTGACAAAAATTGATCGGACGATAAAGTCCAAACCACATGCGCATCCTCATACCATGGCAAAAACACAATGCAAAGTTTCAAAATAATCGGTATGAAACTGTAGGAGGAGTTGCGATGACAAGACACCCAGTGTAAAATGTTGACGGAAAGACAAATGAACGGATGGACGGATGGACAGACAGACAACCGGACGGATGGAAACTTGCACGCCTATGTCTTCCTGCTAAAGCAGGTGCGACAAAATTTAAACAGTCAAAATGTACATGTACATAAAGAGGGCATTATTCTACAACATCAAGTCTGATCAAAATTTCCTTGAAAGATGCATAATCTTAAATACATGAATTAAGTGTGTTGCAGTTTCAAACCTATGCTTCAAATACTGTAGGCAAAGATGCAGAGAAACAAACAGTACATGTATTTTGGAGTTTCACAGATGTAAAATGCCTGTTGACAAGGGCAAAACTCTATTTGAAATATTTTTTTGTTTGATTTGAGGTTTTACATCCCCGTCAACACTGTATACTTCATTTTGGAGATGTTGCTTGCACTTTTACCCGACACTGAGATAAAATTACATCTCAAGCCCTGTCGCCAAATATAACCAATAGGGTTTATAAGCATGGACGGTCCGACTCGCACCGCTTTTCCTGGGCAGGCCTCGTTCCTCTGAGCGGTTTACCAGTACTTGTGTGCAGTCGGTTTCAGCTCTGCGTGGAAGCATTATGTAGCCCATCAAGCCGATGGGCCGGGGCCGCCTATGTGAAAGATAAAATGAAGTATAGTTTGACTACATACTTTACCACCACCTCCTCTCACTGCTTTGATCATGACAGGATAGCCAATGGAAGCAGCTTCCTGTTTCAGTCTTGCTTCTGATTGGTCCTCACCATGGTAACCTTCAATGATGGGAACACCAGCAGCTGACATGATGTGCTTTGAAGTACTGGAATGAAAATTTGTATGTTTCTTTGAAATTTTGGTGTAAGAAAGTACAGTAAAATTTCTATATTAAGACCACCTTTGGGACTGTTCAAAACACCTTTGGGACTGTTCAAAAGTGGTCTTTAAGACCACTTTTGAACTGTCCCAAAGGTGATCTCTGATCAGAGGACCCTGTATGCAGAGAACACAAAGACAGAATAACTGCAGCTTACTAAATAAGCTTTTTAAAGCAGAATTAGCCTTAATATTAGGTGTCTGACTTGCAGAATTTCACCAGTGACATTCCACTATTAAGACCAGCTAAAATTAAGACTAAATTTGTTTGTAGAAGCTTATTTAGTAGGTTTCAGTAATTCTTTGTTTGTCTTTTCTGCATACACTGTCCTTTGGTCAGAGACCACCTATGGGACTGTTCAAAAGTGGTCTTAAAAATTGGTCCCAAAGGTGACCTTAACATAGGAATTTTACCGTAGTCAGTTTGCTTCAAAGGTCACCAATGGGAATTTGGTATGAACTGTTATTCAAAGGTATCTTTCTGTGTAAAATGCATAGATGGATTTTAGCTTAAAAATACTGGATTTTTTTAGCAGGATGTTTGTTATTCTACGGTGAGTGGTAGCACAGGTTTCACTACACTGCAATTTCCAGCCCCCGCCCATCTGGGATTGAAGAAATAGATGGGATCCATGATGCTTCCAGGCAGAGCTGAAATTGACCGCACACGAATACTTGTAATCTGCTTAGAGGATCTAAGCCTGCCCAAGCAAAGCAGTGCGAGTCAGACCATCCATGCTTATAAACCCTATTAGTTTTACTGGGCGACAGGGCTTGAGATGTCATTTCATCTCAATGTCGGGTAAAAGTCCCACAAAATTGGAAGTAACGTCTCCAAAATGACCTTTACAGTGTTGACGGGGACGTTAAACTTCAAATCAATCAAACAAAAAAAAAAAAAAAAAAAAAAATGTTATGGGTTAACCATTATGAGGCAAAGGAAAACTGCATCTGAAAATAATGTATGTGTTTATGTCATCTTCTTGTTAACTTGTCATAAAGACAAACATTGGGGACCTGAACATATTTTTTGCAAACAGCCAAACAGTGGGGACACAGGCAAACAGTGGGGATCCTAATCAGACTGCTCTTCTAGGAGCAATCTGATCTGGGTCCACATTGTTTGCAACCATGACTTTTAAACATAGATTTTGCATACAGCCAAACAGTGGGGACACAGGCCAACAGTGGGGACCCTGATTGGACTGCTCCTCTAGAAGCAATCTGATCTGGGTCCCTATTTTTTTTTGCAACCATGACTTTTAAAGTAACCAGCAGATAATGTGATGACGATATTTGTGATTGGCATCTTAACCCTTTCCCACTCAGATACGTGTTTTTACGTGTCTGCACCCCCACCCCCATCTAAAACCCCAGAAGCACCTAAAATCTGCATTTCCTACCTCTGGATAGTTATGTTTGCTTTACGATTTGTTGGCCCAAAAAGTGACCTGTTTTTTCGCGCGCCCACTAAAAATATTCTGGGGGGAAGTGGTACATTGCCCCCCTCCCTCACATCCGAAAAATTTTGGGTGTATGGCCCAACCGGCCGCTAAAACTTTTATCTGAGGGTGTCTGGGGTCAAAAACGCCTCAAAATTGATGCTGATAAAACATGCGGCAAACAGTGAAAATGGCCAGTGCAAAACCTCTTAATTGTTGCCTTGACAGCTTTGTGAAGATAAAGATTTGGTCAAAAATTCATGTGAAATCACGATTTTTGCCAACTTTGAGATGCCCCCTCATTATCATGACAACAATGATCAAAACATGAAAGGTTGCATTTGAAAGGCTACTGCCCAATTAACATTCATACCGAGTTTGGTGTAAAACAGACCATCCATTATGAAACAATGGCTAGCTGAAATTGCTGTAAGGTGCAACACTGTGATGCGAAATTCACAAAATCCCTGAGTGGTAAAGAGTTAAGGGTTATTAACACTACTCCTAGGATTCAAGGGAAAATCTCAAAAACCAAACAACTGTGTTGTATCCAAACAAAAGTTTACAAATTATACTGAAAACTGTTACCGTATTGATCAGACAGAGCTAAGCAAACAGAGCAGACCAAGATCAGACATGCATGCTCCTTCAGGAGCAGTCTGATCAGGGTCTACAGTGTTTGTCATCCAGTTTGCGCCTTTTGGACTCCTTGCTGGATCACAAAACAAATTTGTTAAAATTTTAGGAGAATTATAGCAAGTCCTCAATGTGTCCCAATTTTTAGGATTTTTACGGTACACCATACCATTTTCATTATATATTTCTTTAAAGAAAACAGCCCTTTTCAAAGGGGTTTATAGGCAGATCACACAACATATTTTTCCTCTTTATTATATGGATCACTCTTTTAAATCTTTTAAGCAGGATGGCTGTTTGGCCAATCTTGATAGAGGCTACATACTAAATTTAAAAGACCTGGGCCTTTTGAATTCAGACAAGAAGACTTTTAAACCGCATACCACTATAAGATCCCACTTTAAGTCTATGTAAAAACCCAGCTCTGCCCCATTGTTGGCCCCAGTTGCTCTAATTTGAACGATCTTGCTACATGTTGGTGGGAAGGTGCTGCTTTCAGTGCCAGAGCATTCTATGGCTTCAGTAGGGTAAGGGCCTGTTTTGCTTTCAGCAGGAGCAGGACGGGCTGTTTTTTCTTTGTTTGTTTATTTTTTCTTGCACACCAGTTAAGGAAATCAATAGTTTTTGCTTGGGAAAGAAACTCTGTTCTAACCCTGGTGTTCTTACCCAAAATCCAATATTCTCGTGTGTTTGATAAAAGCACTAGTTGAATACAACCTCATATGCGCTGTTGTTAAGGGTGACGTCACAGCACATTACGTGACATCATTAAACATTCCTGTAGTGTCATCACAATATGGTGGACTTAAAAGCAGCATTAAAAATCTGCGCTAAGAAATGGAAGGTATGCAAGAAAAAGAATCCTATATGGGGGTAAAGGGTGGATAGAAAAATCTGTCCCTTGGGATCACTATCCAGCATCACACAGCAAGCCTCGTGATGCCGGACATTGACCCTCGGGATGGATTTTTCCATCCACCCCTCACACCCATATAAGATTCTTATAATCTACTGTATAATGTATTTCCTTTTTCAAATGCCCCTCTCATGGAAAATGGCTTGAACTGGACAGTTACTTGAGGAGGACTTGGCCATTGACCCACTGGCTATTGTCAGTTACTGTCAATGGGGGAGGGTTATAATTTGAACACTCTCGTCATAGGTCCACTAGCTGAAGTTACATGCCAAACTTCAAAGACCTGGACCTTCTGGTTTCAGGCTAGCAGATTTTGAAAGTTCTGAATGAAATACTTTGGTTGCCATGGCAACTAGAGTTCTGCATGGAATGGAATTCTTTGAACAACTTTGAAAGAACACCATCCCAAGATCACTTCTGCCAAGTTTGATTAAAAGCCATTCAGTAATTTAGGAGGAAATTTCATTTAAACAATATCTGGAGAGATGAACAGTGATGATGAATGGTGTCTGATCATAATAGCTTTCCTTGAGCCTTTGGCTCAGGCGAGCTAAAATCAAGACCTACCATTCTCCTGTTAAACTCACTCTTTGGTACAGTACATATACCATTTCAGGGAAAAAGGTACTTCATATCCCTTTCAGGGTTCTGTTCAGGGTAAAACTGGGATTTTAAATTTTTTTTCACAACATGGACTTGTTAACCCTTAAGACACCGAGAAAAACTACATCTGAAAATGTCGTCTGCTTATGTCGTCTGCTGAATTTTTTGCAAACTTTTTAAAAATATTTTTGCTCACAGGTAAACAGTGTGGGCCCAGATCAGGCTGCTCCAGTCTCATTTGGTTCCACACTGTTTGCAAAAAAAAAATGCTTTTAAGGTAACCAGCAGATGGCAAAGCAGATGACAATAGTCGTGATTGGCATTTTATGGATTAAATGTGATGGGAATTTGTATTTGTCAATAAGCAGAGGACAAGAAAACTACGTTTATTTTGACCTAAGAGGTATGGATACACCAGGTGGCACATTTTACACCAATAGTGTGGAACAATATGCACCCAAACCCCACCACACACACATCCCAAAAAGGTATATGTAGGCCTCTGAATACTTGTGGAGTTTACCTTTTAATTCCCATGTCCCTGATTGCTGAGGATGGAGGACCTATAAATATCACACCTTCCTTAGCACACTGTTCAGCAAACTCTGTGTTCTCTGACAGGAAACCATACCCAGGATGCACTGCCTGGGAACAAGATTGCTTAGCAACAGACAGGATCTTGTCCTTGTTCAGATAGCTCTGACTGGCTGCAGCTGGTCCAATCCAGTAGGCTTCATCTGCCTGAAAAAAACAAGACAATTATGACTCGGCAGAAGAAATAGAGTAATAAGTATATTTTTGGGACACTATTTGTTATTTAACCCTTTTGTACGAAATGGAATCTTCCTCCTTATACATGTATATAGCAGGAGTCCATTGCAAAATTTAGGGGTGTCAGGTTTTGTTTTTGTCAAAATTGGTCTGGAAAATGGCTGAACTTTTTGCAAATAGTGTAAGCCCTGATCAGACGCCGCATTCTGCGGCATCTGATCTGGGGCTGCACTGTTTGCCAGGGTACCCGTTGTTGAGTTTCCGGTACAAAATGTGTTAAGAAACAGATCAGCTCAAGCAGTAATTTGTTGAGTAATAACTCACAGCTTGGCGGTCAGTTGAAAAGTACATCAAATCATGAGCATGCAGCGAGAGTGATTTGGCTACTTACAACTGACCGACAAAATTGATTTATTACTCAACAAATCTCACACTAGAGCTATTAAATGTATTTTGATTCTAACACACTAGAAATTGACGATGATTTTGTTGCTTCCTTCAGATTCTCCCAACCTTTCACCACTGTAAGAAGAAATGCCACCATCATTATTGACTGTCTCACATACATATATGTCTTTTGGTAATGTTTTTGATGTTTTTTTACGTCATAGAATCTTCCAGTGATATCATAAATCGGTGGCTTTTTATGACACACTCTTCCACCCAGTGATTTGCCACAGAATAAATCACAGTTCCTTTCCATTGCCCATACAGACAAAATGTTTTAGAATTATCTGTACAAAGATATGCTGTGAAGACACCACAACCTCTTTATAATACCATTAATGGGGTCCAAAGCAGAAACTATGTTACTTAAACAAATGTGTTATAGCCAAACAAAAATATGTAGATTATATAGAAACTTTTTCTATAAAATCTACACTTTCTTGGGATCCATCTTGAAACTGTGTTATATCCAAACTGTGTTATAATGAACCGTGTTATAATGAGGCTATGGTGTACACATACTATGGTTAAAAGGTCAATCAAAAAATCTACAGATTATAATATAGTAGAATGACCAAAAATGGTCTATATATTTTTGTTTCAATATAACACAATTGTTTAACGATCACGAAAACACACCTATATATTTTTGACCCCCTTGAACCCCACTTTTATATAGTAAAACTGGGGTTTACAGGGGTAAACTTTATTTTTCTTATTTCTGCTCTAAAACATAGATTGTGGGTACTCATTAGAACCTCCTCGATGAGGCAGTTCTAACAAGTGCCCTGAATCTATGTTTTGATCATGCAAGCTCATTTAGAGAGATAAATCCATTTTATGCCGGGGAATCCCCAAAACAGGTCATTAGCAACCAGTGCAGGCTCAGCTCAGAGGCTGCAGAACACGGCATCTGATCAGTGCCTACACTGTTTGCAAAACTTTTCCAATATCCATATAAATTTTAAAGAATGCACTACCAAATACCCTTAAATATTGAAATGCTCTCATGCTATGTGGAACAGTCTATTCAGTACAAAATGGGTTACTCTCCACAAAAAATGTTGCTAAACCTGGTGAACCTCCTGATCATGAGACAGAGGCAGATCCTGTCTGACAGAGCCTTTGAGCCTTCCTTAACCTTTAAGACTCTCTAAGCTAATTCAGCAGACAACAAATTGTTGATATTTTTCTATTTTTTCCAAGAAAATAGGACTTGACATCTCATGGAAATTGTCTTCACAGTAGAAAATATTTTTCTTACTTTTCCCAGAAAATAGGACTTCACATCTCATGCAAATAGTCTCCACAGGAGAAAACATTTTTCTTATTTTTCCCAGAAAATAGGACTTGACATTTCATGCAAATTGTCTCCACAGGAGACAATTTGCATGCATTTACATCTCATGCAAATAGTCTCCACAGGAGAAAACATTTTTCTTATTTTTCCCAGAAAATAGGACTTGACATCTCATGCAAATTGTCTCCACAGGAGACAATTTGCATGCAATGTCAAATCCTGTTTTCTTGTAAAAATATGAAAAAAATATTTTAAATTGTCGTCTGCTAAAAAAAAAAATACCAAGCATGCAGAGTGTTAAACTACATTATATTTGAGTTTCTAAACCCCAAATAACCCAGATCAGAAGCCACATTCTGGGACATTTTAATATTTGCCATCATTGTTTACAAAAAGGCCTGCCATTTTCTAAATAAATTTGGTTCTGTGCATAACTCAATATGACACTCATTACCGGTAACTTGCATATGGACTCTTCCAATATCCGTAAAAATCATAAAAATTCGGACACCTGACGACTTGCTGTAATTCTCCTGAAATTTTAACACATTTGTTTCACAATTCAGCAAGGAGTCCAAAAGGTGCAGACAGAATGGCAAACAGTGTAGACCCTGATCAGACTGCTCCTTCAGAAGCAGTCTGATCTGGGTCTGCACTGTTTGCTTAGGCCTGTCTGTCCCAATACTTAGGATCATTACGGTACAATGAAGAGTTCATTCAGAATAAAATAGTTTAAAACAATTTTTTTTCTTAAGCTCTGATATAAAAAATAAAATGTTACCATAGCAACATGAAGAGCATTTCTATCAGCATCACTGTAAACAGAGACTGTCTTGATTCCTAGATTCTTTGCTGTTCTGATCACTCGGCACGCAATCTCTCCTCGGTTGGCAATCAGTATCTTTTGTATTGGAGCTGTCAACAGAGAAGCCAAATTGTTATTCTGCAAAGAAATTTCCAGGCTTTTGATTGGACAGCACTAGGGCAATTATTTTCCGTATACCCCGTGAGCAAAAATATATTACCCTCTCGCACTTGCCTTCCACTGATTGCGATGGCCGACATCTTGGATTTACTGCATAGTTGATAAGAAATAAAAGTGCCACACTAATTTCCAGGGAATAAATAAATAAATGATTACTCTTGATTGTTTTTATTTCTTTCAGTATCTTATTTCATTGTGTTCTGTTTAAAAAATCTTATTCTAACATGTCGTAAACGTTTTTCCGCTGAGCAACGTTATCAACGTAATGCGTACATAATGGTGTGCTTAGTGACATCACATGTAAACATGTACTTCTCACAACGTCTGCTACAAAAGAATTGTTTGGAAACTGTTAAAAACGCTTTGCAGAATAACAAATTTGTTATTTTGATTTTTGATGGGGAACATGGGAACATATTCCCCACCTGAAAGCCATATTTGCCCTCGCCTAACGAGTCGGGCAAACATCACTCTCAGGCGGGGAATATGATCCCGTGTTTCCCGTCAAGAACCAAAATAACTTTATTATACAATGACTAAAGCATTAGAGCAATTAGGCTCTTGATGCAGGAGGAGATCAAAATTATCTTATTTGTCTTGTGAGTACCCATCAGAATCGCCTCAACAAGGTAAATGTAATGTTTTTAACAAGAAATGAGAGAATATTGTAAAATCTCCTTCAATAACCCACTCTCTTACCTTGGCTCAGTTTGTCTACCATTTGAAAATCAAGTGTTCATGAGCAACATATTAGCTAGCTCTAAGATTGTTATTACCCTCCTAAATAAGATGGCACAGTCGATGGTATACCATCACAAATACCTGCTTCTTCTATCAGTGGCACCTACATCCCATGTACTCTACACATGCAAAGTTTCAAAAGTGTAACTTTACTGGTTGCGGAGGAGATCCATTTACAAGAAACATGACGAGGACAAAAGCCGAGGCCAATACCGCTGATTGAGGACCTGTAACTGGGACATACGAAATTGCTTGATAAATGACAATTTTATTAATACGTGTTTATTGATTTTTTACCTCAGTGTTAATACGGATGACCTCAGAACAATACAAGATGGTCAATTAATAATAGGTATTATTAATTGACTATCCTGTATTGATCGGAGGTCATCGGTATTGACACCAGGTGAAAAATCAATAATCATGTTTTTTAATTGTGTCAATTGATAAAATTTTCATTACATTAATCAAGTTTTTTCGTATTGGCCAAGTTACTGGTCCTTGGTCAGCTGTATTGGCCTCGGTCTTCGGCATAGGGCCAAATACAGCAGACCTCGGACCTGTAACTGGGCCAATACGAACTTACTTGATTAATAACATTATCATGGGCATAACATAATGACCACCTATAGCCCCAGATACAGAGGAGCAGTAATTAGATTATCAAGTGATAATTTCTTTATTTCTGTTTTGGAACATATGATGTGGGTACTTGTTAGAATTGCCTCAATGAGGCAATTCCAACAAGTACCCACAACATATGGTTTAATAGAGAAATAAGAAAAATTATACCATAACCATCCTAAGGTCTCCTCCTTACATGTACCTTGAGCTACAACAGTATGCCTTACATTTAGTGTTTTATGACCTCGTCAACACTATTTTGGTCATTTTGGAGACGTTGCTTCTGATACCTGACACTGACACAAAAGCACTAGGGTTGATTGAGTGATCTGAATGGCACCACTTTTCCTGGACAGGCTGAGAGCTAAGCTGTTTACCAGTATGAAAGTTTGGTTGGTTTCAGCTCTGCGCGGAAGCACCATGCAGCCCAATCTATTTCTACAAGTCCTGATGAGCAGGGGTGAGATTACACCCTTGTATATCCCATTTCATATGCAGGGAAATGTGATGGATACAAGCCCTGCCCATCGGGGCTTGGAGAATAGATTTAAGTTAGTTTATACTAATTTATTTTAGTTTGATTGCGATGGAAGCTTCAAGCTTATTAAATCAATCTTGAACACTCATTCCTGATGTTTTCATGCCCGCGAGAGAGAGGCAGTGACTATTACACCACTGCTACCCATTGCACATTTACACCTGGGTGGATTGAGGGGTGTCATTATGTGTCTTGCCCAAGGACACACCTCGATACCGGGTGTCGGATTCGAACGCACAACCTCTCGATCATGAGTCGAACGGGTCAACCACTGTGCTATTGAGGCTGACAATAGATATTAGCTATTGAGAATACATTTGGCTGCATGGTGTTTCCGCACAGAGCTGAAACTGACCAAACTTGATCAGAAGGAACATCTCTCTATCCCATTAAATTTCTATCCCAGGTTTAAGTCAAAGATTTCCTTATCTGGTGTACAAGAACATCATTTACAGATGCATCCCAAAAAGTATAGATTATGCAGAAAAATGACCTTAAATGGCGACTGTACAAAAAAGTGTATCATAAAAATGGTTATTTATAGTCAATTTTCTACATACATAATCCATGTATTTTTCATGTTTGGGATCGATCTTTCAACCATGTTATATCCAAAATCATGTTGTAATGAACAGCCTTCTACGGAGGTTAATTTTTATTTTTAACCCTTATCCTGTTGAACATGACAACCCCTACCTTTGACAATAGTGTAGATCCAGATCAGATGGCTTCTCAGAAGCAATCTGATAAAGATCTTCACTGTTTGTCATCAGTTTGCTAATTTGAATGAATACATTGTTTCAAGAGGTAAATTAATTAATTCAGTGGGACAAGGGTTACGCTGCCGAGAAAAACTACATCTGAAAATGTCATCTGCTCATGCAGGCACACAGTATGGACCCAGATCAGACTGCTCTTCTAGAAGCAGTCTGATCTGGGTCCACACTGTTAGCAAAAATGACCTTTAAAGTAACCGGCAGACGACAAAGCAGACAACAATTGGCGTGATTGGCATTTTATGGGTTAAGTATTCCTTACCTTGTCCTGACAACCATCTTGTACAAGAAGAGCAGACACTAGAAGTCCTGAAACAGCAGTTAAAGAGAATGAAACTAAACTTTCAGGGGATGCAACTCCAGTCCCTTTAAAAATATCAATAGGGCTTAAGGGTCTACTTTTAATGGAAAGAATTTCTTCCTTTCATTTAAGAGCAGAGCACTTGTCAGAAAGCCTAAAAAGCCGAAAAAATCATGGTTTGCAAGGCAAGCGTGTAACATCAGAAATATGTATTAAAAAAAATGTCAGGAAGCCAAAAAATCGAGGTCTGGCTCACAAACATTGATTTTTATGCCTAATTTGGGGTGTGGGGAGGGGGGGAGCAAATAGTTTTGGTCTGTCTGTCTGTTCTTTTGTCCCCAAAAACTTCAAAATTGGGCATAGCTTTTGAATGGTACCTGATAGGGCTTTCACATTGCACAAGTGTATACCATATCACAAGACCTTTCCAGTGGTACCATAATTTTTTACCTTATGACCTTGACATTTGACCTACTTTTTATTTAAAATCTTAAACATTGGCCATAACCTCACTTGGTAAGTGATAGGGCTTTCGTACTTCACATGTGCATTCCTTGTCACAAGGCCTTTCCAGTGGTTCCATAATTTTTGACCTTGTGACCTTGACATTTGACCTACTTTTTAAAAACTTCAACATTGGCCATAACTTTCGATTGGTAAATGATTGGGCTTTCATACTTCATATGTGCATTCATTTTCATAGACCGCACCAGTGGTACCATAATTATTTATCTTGTGACCTTGACCTACTTTTAAAAAACTTTAACATAGGGCAAACCTTTTGACTATGTAGTTGGCGATAGAGCTTTCATATTTAACATGCGTTGTTTGGAGGCATCAGTGTTTCACAAACATATCTTGTTTGGCTTTCCAACAAGTTTGCCTTGTAAACCATATTTTCTGGGCTTTCTTTTTTCAAACCATGTACATGTACATAAGCTCTATGGTTCAGTTTGTTTATGGATTCAACTATTAGTATGTGTCAATGTTCCAAAACTTTGTGTTATAACATAATTGCAAAATGGAAAAATTATTTTATTTAAGTTTACTGTTTAAATGTGCCACCATGCCTACACACTTCCATGGGGAAAGCCCAAGCTTGACCTTAACCACAGCTAGTGCACAAGATCGTAAAATAATCAAAATAATGCTTAGGTGCACAAGATCATAAGGCAGCATCGTAAATGTCTTGGCAGATGTATAAACCTCTTATTTTACCAAGTTTACTGATCCAGTTTAGATTTAAACTGAATAACACTTGCTGAACTACATGTAATTATAACTTGGGGTAAGGAATTTCAGTTGCCAACTATTCTTATAGCACATTACGATAACACATCCATCCCAGCAGGCACATGACGTAACTGTGACGTCACATCAAGGCCGGTGCAACATCATGACGTTTATGCAACATCACATCTACGTCGGTGTGACGTCATGACGTTGCACTGATGTTGATTTGATGTTGCCCTAGCGGCATGTGATATAATGCATTCTTTCATTTTCCAAAACGGTCATTTTTCTGATGGAAATTCATGATATTTTTCTTATTGTCACTCCAAACATAGATTGTGGGTGCTTGTCAAAACTGTCTCAATCCACCTCCTCATTGAGGCCGTTCTTACGAGTACCTACATACTATGTCTTGGAGCAAAAATAAGCCAAATAATGTATACCCCTGTAAACCCCAGTTTCCTCTGTACAAAGTGGGGCTTAAAGGGGTGCTCATTACATGGCTTAACAATCTTATTTGTATGGTTGGCCATCATTTATCTTTATAACCTGCACTCTGACATTTTAAACACTGGAAGTTACACTAACAGTAGTGTTCCTAAGAAGTGGGGTGTATTGGTGCAGTTATAAAACACCTGATTTGTGATTGAGGGGTTCCAGGTTCGAGTCAAATGCCAGACATTATGTGCTGTGTCCTTGAGCCAGACACATAGTCTAACCACAACTGCTTAGTACTGGTTTGTACCAGTTGTCCCTACCCAAAATTAACTGAGGTAATGGTAACATATGACCGACTCAGTATTAAAAAATAAATCAATAAGATATAGACAACAGGTCAGGGGACTCAGTGAGTTGCTTCTATTACCAGTGACAGACTGCCAGCTGAGTGTCCAGGCAATCCCCATGAAATCAATACATGTACACCACAACCTCTTTATAACACTATTAATTGGGTCCAAAGCAGAAACCGTATTAGTTAAACAACCGTGTTATATCCAAACAAAAATATGTAGATTATATAGAAAAATGACCATTTGTGGTTATTTTTCTATATAAACTACACATTTTTGGGGATCCATCTTGCAACTGTGTTATATCCAAACTGTGTTATAATGAAACGTGTTATAACAAGGTTGTGGTGTACATTGCAAGGCCTTTCAGCATTGATGTAACAGGGATAGAACTAAGAATAGCTAGTCCCTCTGTGAAAGGACTCTTCTGAAGCGGACAACTGTCTCTGCGCACACAGCTCTTCTGAAGCGGGCAACTGTCTCTGTGCACAATGTTTTCGAAATGGTTCCACTCTATGATTTTTGTGAAACAAAAGTTTTTATATAATTCTTAATTACACTGTACAGGTTTGAAGCATTTGCTGTTATTTGAAGATTGACTGTCAATGCTATTACTAGTGATACAGTCTTTATAATGTTTTAATCTAATCAAATGTTTCCCCTGGCTGGAGGCAAAAAGTCATGAGACTGCAGCACTGGCACCTCTGACCTGGCCCTCAACCACCTTCAAGAAATATACTAGGCAGTTGGTCTTCCTTCTGTCCTGTAGTGATGGTAGTTGGAGGTCTGTCAATACCTGTGAGACACACTCTTGGTATCTTGATGTGTAGTCTCCGGTAATAAATCTGGCAGCTTGTCATTGCACTCGCTCAAGTCCATCTATAAGGGTCCCAAACAATACATCTGTATTCCAAAGTAGACATGATGAGCGAGAGGTAGACAAATATCCTGGAGTCTGTTAGACAGTGTTTAGATTTCTTTGCAGGAATCCCAGAGTCGAGTTAGCTTTTTTTTATGATTTTGTTGATGTGACAGTGAGAGTTCCACTTCATGTCGTTGGATAGCGTCATACCCAGGTAAGGTTTCTCAGCGACTTGCTGTAGTATCATCATGATCAGCAAACAGGCAGACTGTGGACTTCACTGCATCATTTGAATGCACAGTACAGTATATTGTGTTCATTTTATTTGTGATCCCCGTCAACACTATTTACATGTAGGTCATTTTGGAGACGCTGCTTCCAATTTTGTGGGATTTTACCTGACATTGAGATGAAATGACATCTCAAGCCCTACCCCAAATGAAACAAATAGGGTCTATATGCATGGACGGTCCAACATGCACTACTTTACCTGGGCAGGGTTCAACCTCCTAAGTCGTTTACCAGAACTCATGTGCGGTTGGTTTCAGCTCTGCATGGAAGCATCATGCAGCCCAATCAATTTCTCCAAGCCCCGATGGGTGGGGGTCGCGTCTATATAGTGTAACTTTCATATAAACAAGAGGAGTATGATGACCCTGGATCATCCACCTGATCCTTATTTCACAACAAAAATGGTCGTGGGTCAGATCTAGCGCACCATTAGATGAACAGGCTCAGTTTAACTATCAGTGACTCATGGAGACAAGGAGTTGCATGTGTGGTGGTGGGGGGGGGATTTGTCTATCAATGAATCATGGTGACATGGGTTGTGCAGGGGAGGGGTGCATTTGATTCTATTCTTAAAATAGCAATATGCACTGGTGCCATATTTTTTATTGCAACCCAAAAATCAGCTGGGAACCAGTTAAGTCTTCTTAAACCCTGCCTATTGGCATGTGTGTGTGTGCATGCATACATGCCTAAATGTGTGCATGCATGCATGAGCATATGTGTGTACATGCATGCAGGTGAGTATGTATGCATGCGAGTGTGTGTGTGTACATGCAACATGTACGTGTGTGTGTGTGTGTGTGCATGCATGTTTGCATGAGTGTATGAATGCATGTATTGCACATGCATGCCTGTTGCACATGCATGCCTGTTCATGCAAATGTGTGTGCATGCATGCCTGAGCGTGTGCATGTATGGATGTGTGTGCATGCATGCTTGTGAGAAATTGCATGCATGCATGTGTATACATGCATGTCTACATGCACATATGCATGCATGCATTCATGTGTGTGTGCATGCATGTATGAGTGCATGTGTGCATGCATACTTGTGTGTGTGCAACCGTGTGTGTGCATGCATGCATCAGGGTTCTCACTAGGATTTTGAAAATTGGAGTCCTGTCCTCCAGAAAAAGATGGAGTTTTACCATACTTTTCTATTGAGATTTTCCAAAAGTTGGGAGTCAGAAATTAAAAAGTTGGAATAAATTACTCCAAATTTGGAGTTAACAAGAACTCTGATGCATGTGTGTATGCATGCATGCATGTGTGATGCACATGTGTGTATGCGCATGCATGCTTGCATGAGTGTGTGAATGCATGCATGAGTGTGTGCATTTATACATGCAGCATGTGTGCATGCATGTATGAGTGTGTTAATGCATGTATCTGCGCATGCATGCCTGTGTATGTATGTATGGAACAAATGCAATATCCCCACCCCCTAACAACTTTTGGTGGGGGGGGGGGGGATATGAATTGTTTATGCATTTAAAAAAAAAAAAAAAAAAAAACATTCCTTGACGGGGATTTGAACTCACAACCCGACATGACCCATATTCGAGTGAGTGAGTGTTTGAGTTTTACGTCCCACCAAAAGCTTAGGTCACACGGAGACAGGACCTCAGCTTAAAGACATCGAAAGTCTGGAGAAGCCCGGGATCGATCCTGCGACCCCTGGTTTACAAGGTGAGTAGCGTAACCACTATACCATAAACGTGTGCTTACCCGAATCGAAATAATCGCGTTGATTTACCAATTTTTTTACAAATACAAAATTCGGGCCGGGTCGCATGGTCATAATTTGGACATGAAAACAGTAAGCCTTAGGACCAAATCGTAAGGGTAGGCAAGGCTGGATGATCATTCTGAGCAAGTTTGAGGATGATTGGACCAAAACTGTGGCCTCTAGAGTGTAACAAGGTTTTTTAATAATCTGACCTACTTTTTGATCCGACATGACCCATATTCGAACTTGACCAAGAATGAAGATAATGTCATGATGATCATTCTGGCCAAGTTAGATGATGATTGGATCAAAACTATGGCCTCTAGAGTGTTAACAAGAAAAGTTTACACATGCAAAAAGGATGACGAATGACGCCGCCGGACATCTCACGGTCAAAATAGCTCACTGCTACTAGCCCCTTTCTCTTTTTTTTTGCTTTTTCCTATTTCTGCTACTCGCTCACATCTGAGCATTACGAGAAGGTGGCCCCCATCCATAGGGGCTTGAAGAAATATATGGGCTGCATGATGCTTCCACGCAGAGTTGAATCCGGCCCGCACACTAGTACTGGTAAACCACTGAGCGGATCTAAGCCTGTCCAAGAACTGCGTTTAAGTCCATGCTAACTAGAGCTGCCGCCTAACGGGCGCCAATTATACCCCCGCATGCGTTGTCAGACAAATTTTTACAAGTATTTGACCTTGAGGAAGGTCAACGTAAAGGTCAAGGTCAGGTTTGTGTATATCAATCTTAAGTACTAGTGGCAAGGTGTGTGGTGTGTGAATATTAAAGAAATCGGTCAAAGAATAAGGAAGTTATGAGCAATGTTAAAGTTTTTTGTAACGGACCGACGACAGACGACAAGCTGACTCCTATATACCCCCTTCAAACTTCGTTTGCGGGGGTATAATAAACCCTATTGGTTTCATTGGGCGACAAGGCTTGAGTTGTCATTTCATCTCAATGCAGAGTAAAAGTCCCTCAAAATTGGAAGCAACATCTCCAAAATGACCATTACAGTGTTGACGGGGACGTTAAACCTCAAATACAACAAACAATTACAAGCAGGATTTCCTGGGTGGTAACCAGTGCTTTTTTTTTTAAGCAATGTGGATGAAGTGCCTTTTTTGAAGGCACGAGCCAGCAACCTCTTGATCACAAATCCGATGCGCTATCACTGCACCAAAGTGCCCTTTGTTTGTTAAAAGCACAAAGTCATTTTCAGGCTGGGGGGGTGGGTGGGGCATCAAGGCTACCCATACCTATAAGCTGTGGGGGGTGGGGGGATCAAGGCTACCCATACCTCTAACCAGTGGTGTACGTCTTCTCTACCGCCCCCGCCCATAGGGGCTTGAAGAAATATATGGGCTGCATGATGCTTCCACGCAGAGCTGAATCCGTCCCGCACACTAGTACTGGTAAACCGCTTGGAGGATCTAAGCCTGTCCAGGAACCGCGGTGCGAGGCGGACCGTCCATGCTAATGAACCCTATTGGTTTCATTGGGCGACAGGGCTTGAGATGTCATTTCATCTCAATGATGTCATTTCATCTCAATGTCGGGTAAAAGTCCCACAAAATTGGAAGCAACGTCTCCAAAATGATCATTACAGTGTTGACGGGGACGTTAAACCTCAAATACAACAAACAATTACCAGCAGGATTTCCTGAAAGCAGAAATAAAAAACATGATATATTTATTGCCTAATTTTGTAATTTCTGACACCATGGTGGACACCATTATTTCACACGAACATGTTTTCCTGATGAGAAGAGTTTGGTAGGGTCTCAAGAGTGAGTTCGAATTAGCCATCCGTCTTCGAGGTATTGGAGCTGCATTGCAAGTGGTACTCTTCAGAGAGGCTCCTCAATGAGGCGATTCTTATGAGCGTTTGGGCTTGAAATAAGGGAAATTTGCTCCACTGACATCATTTGCAGGAATGAATGCCATAAAATGCACCGTCCTTCTGATCGGGGCGTTAACTGGAGGTTAACAAACAAAACGTCTTCTCTGAAATTGTTACCCCACATTTCAAGGGCAGCAGCTCATGAATTAAGCTAAAAACTCACTTTTGACCAAACTTACCTGGTGATAGGGCGAATGAATCTATTCATTTCTAATCAAGCAATCAGGAGAAAAGGGTAAATCAGTCACAATATTAATTTTTTGTCAAAATTAATATTTGTTTTCGTTACCAGTGACAGGGGGCTGACATCTTGGACCGCTTATGATGTTGAAGAATAGTGCAACTATTTAGCGAAAATAGAAATACCGGAACACACCGAAACACCGGAACACACTTGAAACCGGAACATAGTTTTTTTCTTTGGTTCCTGAATCTGAATCTGAATCGTTACTGGCGACACGTAAAAAGACATTCATTCACCAGGACATGTGAAAAGGGAAGTTAGTCTCTTGCTTTCACCAAAGAAGAAGGTCTTGTTCGCCCAATCTTGGAATATGGCAGTTGTATCTGGGACCCCAGTGGAGTGGTCCTTAACGATGAAAATGAGAAAGTTCAGTATAGAGCTGCTAGATTTGTAAAAGGCAATTACTGCTTTGAAACTGGGAGCATGACTGGAATACTTGGAAAATTAAAATGGGAGTCTCTCAAGAAAAGGAGAAAAGACAGTAGGCTAATCCTTTTTTTACAAAGGTCTAAAGGGTGCTGCCAGCGATCCAACAGATGACCTTGTTCCCCCAGTTTGCTAGACACTGTAGAAATCACCATTCGTTGGCGTTTCAGACCCTTACTGCAAGAACTGACATTTATAAAGAGTCGTTCTTCCCCAGAACCATTAGAGTTGGGAATGCCCTTCCCGATTCGATTATTTCGACAGCTGAAGGTGCTGATGATTGTGTAGCTAAATTTACCTCTTTATTTAGAGCTAGGGACTAACTTCCCACATCACAGGTCCTGGTGTATGAATGTCATTTGACGTGTCACCAGTAACAATTCTGATTAGATGATTCTGAAGTAAACTTAGCTACATTATCCGCGGATGAAATAACCGAATCTGGAAGGGCATTCCAATTTCTAATTGTCTGAGGGAAGAAGGATCCCTTGTAGAACTGACATAGTTCTTGGCATCACAATCATTGATAACCTAGCTGGGGTCAACATATTTCTGAGATTACATCCAAGGCAACTAGGACATTAGGATTTCATAGACGCAATTTTGCTTTTGCTCCTAGGCAGACAAAGGGTGTTGCGTACAAAACACTGGTTCGACCTCAACTTGAGTATGCATCACCTGTTTGACAACCCATGTTCAAACTCAGATTCAATAGAATGAGAAGGTTCAGAGGACGGCTGCCCGATGGACCTTCAGGCGATGGCGGAACAAAAGTAGTGTTGGCGATATTCTTGATGAGCTGGAATTGCCATCGTTGGAGGCATGTCGTGAGCAGTCCTCTTTAACCATCTTTTATAAGATACACTTTGATACAGTGTCTCTTTAAAAGGTAAATACTTGACCCCTGTGACTAGTTCAACTCAAACAAGGGCATCAGAATTTAACAACAGTCAATATCGTAGGTACCTGGCCTATAGTGATGCCTGAAGATTTCTTTCTTCCCTAGAACTATTCCTCAGTGGAATAGTCTTCCTTCCTCTGTGCTAAATGCCAAAACAGCAGAGGAGTTCAAAGCCCGCATGGTATGGAGAGGGACTCAGAGGTATGCGTTTCAGTACACCTCTGAAAGCAGATTGTAAATAGTTTTAAGAACTCATCCGGTGATTTCTTTTCTTTTTCTTTTGCTAAATTCTAAATTTAGTACACCGCCCAGGTGTAAATGGGTAGCAGTGGTGTAAAAGACACTGCCTCTCTCTTTCGCCCGCGTGAAAACATCCAGAATGAGGGTTCGAGAGCGATTCAATATGCTTGAAGCTTTCATCGCAATCGAACTAAAATAAATTAATATAAACTAAACCTAACTGAGGTTATGGCCACACACACACACACACACATACACACGCACGCACGCACATCGCACCCGCCCCCGCTGTTTAATAAAGCTTGTGTATGCGTGCGTACGTACGCGTTTGTGTTTTACATCCCACTAACAACTAATGTCATAGGGACATACAGAGACGATACCTCGGTTTCAAGATTCATCCGAAAGACTTGAGAAGCTCGGAACCAAACCCACGGCTCCTGGTTTATTAGGCGAGTCCAAAATCATCACACAACGGAGGCTTCTAATTAATAAATAAGGAAACAGTATCTTAGCATCAGGGGCAAAATAACGCGGGGCGGGAAGAGGGTGGCTACCATTGGAAATCAGAATTGTTACTGGTGACACGTCAAATGACATTCATACATTAGTACCAGTGATATGGGAAGAAAGCCCCTAGCTCTCACCAAAGAGATAAACTTAGCTACATTATCCTTTGCACCTTCAGCTGTGGAAATTATCGAATCGTGAAGGGCATTCCAATCTCTGATGGTTTGAGGGAAGAACAATTCTTTATAAATGTCAGTTCTTGCAGTAGGGGTCTGAAACGCCAATGAATGACGATTTGTACAGTGACTAGCTGGGGGAATAAGGTTATCTGTTGGAATGCTGGCAGCACCCTTTAGACCTTTGTATAAAAGTATGAGCCTACTGTACCGCCCCCGCCCATCGGGGCTTGAAGAAATAGATGGGCTGCATGATGCTTCCACGCAGAGCTGAAACCGTCCGCACACGAGTACTGGTAAACCGCTTGGAGGATACAAGGCTGTTCAGGAACCGCGATGCGAGGCGGACCGTCCATGATTATAAACCATATTGGTTTCATTGGGCGACAGGGCTTGAGATGTCATTTCATCTCAATGTTGGGTAAAAGTCCCACAAAATTGGAAGCAACGTCTCCAAAATGACCTATACTGTGTTGACGGGGACGTTAAACCTCGAATCAAACAAAACAAAATGAGCCTACTGTCTCTTCTCCTTTTCTTGGGATCTCCCATCTTAATTTTCATAGTATTCCAGTGATGCTCCCAGTTTCATAGCAGTAATTGCTTGTTACAAATCTAGCAGTTCTATTCTGAACGTTTTCAATTTCTTCATTTAGGACCACTCCACAGGGGTCGCAGATACAACTACCCTGTTCAAAGATTGGGCGAACAAGTCTTTTATATTGTAACGGCGTTACCTCGGCCAGCTAT
>OY757022.1:86979696-86991875 GCA_963580285.1 Lucinisca nassula
CAATATGTTGCCTCTTTTACATCCTGAGGATACTAATGATCAGGAAACCAAGCGTTCTAGTTGCCTTAGTACACATGTTGCTAATGTGTGTATTCTATCTAAAATCGTGTGTGATTGTCACCCCAAGGTTTTTAATAAAATTCACATTCTCGAGAACCGTTCTCGCTTAGGTGTAACAACCCTCAATTTTATTGGCTCTCTTCCTAGTTATCTGTATAATATTGCATTAAACTGACTGAAATCTCATGCCTAAATTTGGTGCCCAACATCCTAATCTATCTATACCATTCTGAAGTTTCAGTGAGTCCTCTGGATCTCTAATTTCCCGGTAGAAACACAGTCGTCTGCGAACAGTCTTATTTCCGAGTCAATATTAGTGGAAATATCATTAATGTACAGGAAGAATAACAGTGGACTAATTTATTACGAAAATACTCCTATACAAATACATTGTAAATTTTACTGCCAAAAAAAAGGAGAAAATTTTAAGATGAAAAATTGCGATATTTTTGTTATTTCTGCTCAAAATATGGATTGTGGGTACACATTAGAACCGCCTCATCGAGGCGGTTCTCACGAGTACCCACAATCTATATTTAATAGTAGAAATAACAAAAATAAGCTTTACCCCTGTAAACCAAACTTTTACTATATAAAAGTGGGGTTCGAGGGTGTGTGTATGTGGGGGGGGGGGGGGGCAGAATTATATAGGCGTGCTTTCATCATGAACAGTCCCTTATAGGATCCCAACCAAGACTGGAGCCCATGCTGAAGATACACCATTAACAACAACGCGCTGTTTTTTTTTGTAGCAAAAATGGAATCTATCTTCCCCAAATTACATAACCAAATAATTTGGATTTAAGTAGTTCATGAGGTGGGGTGTCAAAAAAGAAGTGAAGGCAATGATCAGGAATCGATACAATTAAACCACAGCTCCCACCAGAGACACCAAAGGGAAAGAAACACAAACATGAATTAACTAGACCCTAATAAACCCTTCACGAAGTCCAGAATAAATGTGTCCATCTGCCCCCCTTTGTCCAAGATTTTTACTTAGTCATTAATAACCGTGCTGAGTTTCACAACTATGCCTTTCCTAAATGCTTGTTGTCTGTCTGACAAAAGTTTACTTTCATCCAAGTGGCCTATGATGTTTGACCAGGCTATATGTTCAAGCAATTTACACAGAACCATCACAATAACAAGTCCGTGAAACGAAGACCCCATAAACCCCACTTTATATAGAGAAAAGTGGGGTTTAAGGGGGTATACATTATCTGGCTTATTTTTGCTCAAAACTATAGATTGTGGGTACTCGTTAGAACCGCCTCATTGAGGCGGTTCTAACGAGCACCCACAATCTACGAGCACCCACAATCTATGTTGAAAGCAGAAATAATAAAGATGTTATCATTTTTACCTAATGTTTATCATTTTCTGACACCATGTTGGACGCCATTATTTCTTACGGACATGTTTTCCTAATGACAAGTCATGGACACCGGGCGATAATTACAAGCATGAGCCCTATACCCATTTTTGAAGAGTGGGCAAATGTTCGCTATTCTTTGGGGATTTCATCCGCATCGAGAAACTGTTGGAACAGATGTGCAAACACTGGGCCTAACTTATTTGCGGGTACCTTCCGGTCTCAGGTCCTAAAGCATTAGATGGATTCAAGCCTCCAAGTAACTTGATCACTCCCGCCGATGACACAAAAATTTATCCACGAAAGGGGCCGATCTTCCAATCAATGGAACCGCCTTGAACTCAGTTTTATTAAACGCATCATTGAATTGGCCAACTAGTTCTTCTGCCCTTTCAGAAGCGGATTCAGCAAACCCGTTCCCTCCTCTTTTATTAAGGGACGGGATACCTGGGCTGTCTTTCCTCTGGCTATTGATATATCTGCAGAAATCTCTCGGATTTGCTTTTACATCACCTTTTAAGTTCTACACATACAAATCATGTTTATTATTTTTTTTTTATGTCAGTCTTAATTTCTCGTCTCAATTTTTCAATTTTTTTCCCCGTGTTTACCACTTCTGAACATTTTTTCCTTAGCATGAATCTTATTCCTTCTGTGAATCTTTCTTTTTATCTCTGGTGTGATCTAGGGAATCGAAGATATAGACCTGCTAGTTTTGGAGGGGATAATATTTTCGAACGAAGTTTGCATGCAAGAAGTTATCAAGTCAAAGTTCTCCTGGACAGACAGAGCATCTTAATGGCCAGTTAAGTATTTCTCCTTTGCAAATCTTAGTGCATCCTTCCTCATAATTTCATAGTCACTTTTTTATATTATAGGTTATTGACTTTATATTGTGAAATATTCGGCACGGGTTCATATGGCGAAGGACGCACGAGCTTGCGAGTGCGTCTTCGCCATATGAACGAGTGCCGAATATTTCACAATATAAAGTCAATAACCTTTTTATTATATACCCAAACTTGGACTCTGTGCCAGAATTCAGGATTGCCTGGCATGGAAATTTGAACGTAAAAGAAGATTAGACATCTTTAAGTGCTTTGAAATGGAAAATAATGCACGTCGTTAAGTGTCTTCCTACACTATGAAATACCACGCCCAATGGCGCCAAAGTGAAGACGACGTTAACGTCGGTTGACGTGACGTCATTAAAAACATTAACGTTTCCTAACGCAGGACGCCTTGTTTACAGAAGCGTTAGTTTAGTTTCTGTCAAAATACTCTTGATTTCCTAAAAGAAATTATTGAATATCTGAACAGATTGCAGGTAGGTCATATTTGCTAGCATAAAATGCGCTTTATGTACCTTGTCACAGCCTATATTCATTTTGTTTCAGGTTATTTCAGTCGATACGCACGACAAGATGGTTGCCGTTTTTTAGTATCGAAGTGGACAAATTTGAAAGTAGTTCTATTTTGAACGTGACTGCTTATCTACGGGCAATATGAACTTGACTACGGGCAAAATGGAAAGATATTGACCGGTAACTTCTGTACAAAGTAAACAGGACATTTTCTGGGTATATAATAAATATAAGTACACCTTCCTACGAGGTTTCTTTATAGGTGGAATAAAGATTTTTAAAAATCCGGAAACAATACCATGATCACTTAGTTTGTCTAGAGACTGAATATCTTCAAATTGTCCTGGTAAAAATGTAAGAACCAAATCCAAAGTGTTCTAATCACGAGTAGGGAAGTTAACCATTTCTTCTATGCCATGATAATTCATAATGCCATTTAATATTTGTCCTTCGGACTGACTCAGCATCATGCCGTGTTTAATGAGCCTGTCGGGCCAAACAATGTCTTTGGAGTTGGAGTCACCTAGAACATGTACTCAGGGAAGTTTTTACCATTATGCTGAGACTTAATGCGATCAAGCGTGATAGCTCAGTGGTTAGTGCGTGATAGCTCAGTGGTTAGTGCACTTGCCTCTGATGCTAGAGGTCCCAGGTTCGATCCCCGGCAGCGGCGATAAAATTTCTGTGTCCGAACACGCTCCATTGGCATCATTTGCAGGGATGAATGTCATTAAGTGCACCGTCCTTCGGATCGGGACGTTAACTGGAGCCCCCCTGTGCAGGGAGAACCATCCCCTGTGCAGGTTAAAGATCCCTACCGTAATTACATGATTACTGTGTAGGCTTTCATCCTGCAAAATTGGACTGTATGTAATATACACCTGCGGTAATGGTCAAATGTGACCGACGCAGTATCAGAAGATAGATAGATAGATAGATAGATAGATAGATCTTTAAACAACTGGAAGTTTTCGACCGTGCCATTTGGTGGTCGATACCAGCTTGCTATAAAGTGAGAACTTTTTTAATTGATGGAAAAAGAAGAAGAAAAAACATTTAAAAAGGATAAACTCTAACTGTATTACCTTGAAACATTCAAATAATGAGGTTAAAAGCATCAAGGAAGCAAAAGAACAGGGTTTCAATTATTAATTTAATATTTTGACTGTTTTATGAATTTTCATCAAAAGTGCTAGAAAATATAAAAATCGGTAGGTAAGAAAATCGTTTTTTTTTTCTGGATGGCAATAAAATTGCAGGATCGGCAGAAAACACAAACAAAAACAGGCAAACACAGTTATTTTTTTAAGGCCTAAGCAGAAATATGTAAAATAGTGTATGCCTCAATAAACATCATTTTTCCCATAAAAAGTAGGGTTTACAAGGGTATTCATTGCATGGACTTATTGACTTCATGATCGCTTTCCAGTAAACTCAACTCCTCTGAAAAAGGAGTATATATACCTTCAGGGGAGGCAACTCCTGCGAAAGTGTTTTGTCTACCATGTCAATAGGGGTCAACTCTTAAAGGAAAGAATTCGCTCCTGAGGAGCAAATTCTTTCATTTAAGAGTAGACCTCTTTATCTGTGGGCCACAGTTGATAGAAAAGCGAAAGGAAGTCCCGAAAGTTGTCTCCCTTTGAAAAATGGCGGACAAATCTGCCACGTGTTCCCATGCATAGGCCTATTCTTTAAATGGAAGAATTTGCTCATTAGGGGGAAATTATTTCATTTTTAATGACAGATTCCATCTGTCTATTCTTGCTGTGCTGCACGTTTAAGGTAATTCAGGATTTTTCTTCCGGCTTTGACATCCATAGAAATATGAGTCCGCACAAAATGTAGTCCGTTTTGGCGCAGTAATCAAAATTGTACAAGCGTAATAGTTATCCTGTAAGCGTACAAACTTTTGAAGCAGACGACTTGATGATTCAGCATTTCATATCAATCAGCTGCATCATGCGACGGGTTTTGCGAAGACTGTATACCCAGATCAATGCGGCGTCTGCTCAGCAGTCTGCTCAGGTTTTACACTGTTTTCTATCAGTGCTGTCAATATTTAATCCTTAAAGATCAGCCTGCTGTTGGACCAGGTCAGCTGTAGACAAGAATATTGATGGGTTTTCTTTTTGACTTTCGAGGTCAAGTTTAGGTCAGTTACAACTTAGGTGTATATTGACTTGCGTTGAGAAATTGAAAAGAAAGGCTGTCCCTTTCAACCCTGGAATATGGTACAGATACTTAGTGTAGGTCCTGTGATATAATTCTAGGTGCCATATATTCAGCAGAATGGACGAGCCCAACTTCAGTGATGGAAGAGTGCACTCCAGAAACTCAAGGCAGTGAATAAATCAAAGCACTGACAACACTCATGCCGATTGTCTCTAAATTCAGGCTGGTCATCAACGGGGACTTGGACTGATTCGTTTAAACTTAAGATGTTAGTAACCAATGCAAAAATTGTAGAACAAGCACCGTGTTGTGTGGCTTTTGAACTGAGTTTACATTGTCTGCCAGATCCAACATTTGATTCATGCGCAGATTTTACAGATAACACTTACATGTACCCAACACTGACAAACGACGCGGCTTTGTTTGGGTTGATTGTTTGGCATTCGACCCGATGTTGATAATAAGAAAAGCGCTTCAGTGCTAATTTCTACGTGACTATCACTGACTTGTCAGAATAACTTTTTGTCTTGTAGAAAATAGCGGCAGTGAGATCGGGGTATCCCAAAAGACGGAAGAGGGTTATCCTGGAATCATAGGGTGAGCTTGGCAAACAGTGAAGACCCAGATAAGACGCTGCCAAACGCGTCTTCTTATCAAAATATTCACTATTTGTTGGAATTTCAGAGTTAAATGAAACAGTTTAACTCTCAGCCCAGGCCTATTACTCCAACCTACACCCCACACTCTCAGTGCTTTGATTCTGAAACCAAACGATTACAACACACTTAGGCACCATGCCCTTAAGCTAAAAAGGTTAAATCAATCAACCTTGACGTCTGGTTACCAGTCCGGCCACGTCGATCCTGTGCACCACCCTCACACCAGTATGGATAGAAACCACATGTTCAGGATCAAACTTTTGATGTGTAATGTAAGGTCGTGCCTAGAAAAGAAGAAACTGAAATTTTTTCTCAGAAATGCATTTAGTGAGAGCGTATTGCAACATTTTTCATTAAAGGACCGTAAGCGTGCCCCTGGACAGTTAGAAGCTTGTCGGAAGGCGGATGACGTTGACTCTGATTTTGGGTGCCACATGTGTGTGATCTATCGTCTATTGGAGCAACATCTTACTAAATACAGAAGACGCTAGTAGACGTCGACGTAGCGGAAGACCGACGTCCGTACGTCAAGATCGATTCCACCGTCAGACGCATATGCGAAACAGATTTCCGCCGGCAGCTGCTACACTGTACCTGTAGATAAACAAGGGGTCTCAACTACCGACTAATAAGCACTGACACTGATCGTAGCCCTTATGCGATGCACGTTTGAGAGCTAGACGATGAAAGTGAGAGACAGTGGAGAAAGAAGAAAATAAATGGAAGTCTAGGGACAGAAGAACTTACAACTTTCCCCACCCCATCAACCCATACCTGCTGCAAAGACAGCAGGCTTTATCCAACATTAGGCCAATATCAGTTGGACGCCCCATTGACGCAAGAGACACGTCACTTTTGCCTCACCCAACTACCCCCCTTTATTGATAGGGGAGACTGAACTATTTTGTAAGACTTCCCTCCACATGCCCAGTTACGAAAAATGGGACTGCGCAATTGAAATCTGCAAGTCGGCATGCATGACCAACGATGTTTCAGATCAGCATGTAAATTGAAGCAGTCAGAAGTCCTGGATCATCCTCAGTGGATTAACGAGGAGGTAAACGCGTACAGACTGGTCGTAGTCTTCTCTGATCGCACACGCCAAGCAGTATCTTTTATAGCGCTCCCGCGCGTCGGGGCTTGGATAAATAGATTTGGGTTGCATGGTGCATCCGTTACTGAACATGAGTACTTGTAAACTGCTAAGATATAGGCCTGCCCAGGCAAAGTGGCGCGAGTCAGACCGTTTATGCATTGGGCGGCAGGGCTTGAGATGTCATTCCATCTCTATGTCGGGTTAAAGTCCCACAAAATAGAAAGCAACGTCTCCAAAATTGGCAGAAAACCTCAACTCAAACAAACAAAAAACCTTTTATGTACAGAGGCTCAAATAAGATACCATTGAGGCGCGCATTTGATATTTCGGTTAGTGTCACCTAGATCTTGGCTAATTAATGTGATCTTCTGGAATTTGTGATAGACTCATTTTTAATATGTCTTTGTTTTTATGATTTATTGTTCATAGAACACATAAATATTTATTTTCATCATCAACCCATACGTGACTTACAGGATCATCCACGTATCAGCTTTGGACAGACTCATTTCCACTTTTGGGATAATCACAATGTTTTATTTGTTGGAAGTTTTACAAAATAACCTTAACTTCAAGCAAACGGTATAGACCCTGATCAGACACCGCCTTATGCGGTGTCTGATCAGGGTCTACGCTGTTTGCCCAAATCTCATTTTTGGACGCTAGGTATAAATTGGTTAAAGGAAGTAAATAGCTTTGTAAGAAGGATGGCTACACTTATTCAAGGAAAGCGAGTTGCTGTTGTTGCCCTTGCTGCTGCTGCTGCTGATGATATGGTCTTTTAGCTTCTGTGAGAAGATTTAGTTAATCGAAAGAGCTGAATAATATCCTGCCCTGCAAAGGCTGCATTGACAAGTCAGCTTTATCATGTTTATTTTTTTATTCATTACGGAAACACATGGTGTCTCTCACTGGTTCAGAGTAAACATTTTTTTTTTCAGGTGAAAATTTGTTACATTTTTCTTATTTCTGCAACAAACACAGATTGTCGTTAGAACCGCCTCATTGAGCCGAAAATAGTGTATACCCTTGTAGACCGCTCAGCAGGCACATGGCGTAATTGTGATGTCACATCAACGTCGACATGGTCGATGCAACGTCCTGACTTTTATGCAACGTCACATCTACGTCGGTGCACCGACGTTGATTTGACGTTGCTCTTGCGGCGTGTGCCTGCTGGGCCATAGTTTTCCCCTATATAAAGCAGTGTTTATTAGGGTATTAATCTCTTGTTAAAATGAGGATGTTTTGTTTGTTTTTTCTCTCCTATTACTGCTACACGCTCACATCTGAGCATTACGAGCAGGATTTCCTGGGTGGTAACCAGTACTTTTTTTTATTATTTTATTTTTAAGCAATGTGGATGAGGTGCCTTGCTCAAGGACACAACACTTTGGTCAGCGTGAGGCTCGAACCCGGAACCTCTCGATCACAAATCCGATGCGCTACCACTGCACCAAAGCGCTCCAGAGATAATCCGTCGCACAATCACTAGCATGCCCAGAAGGTGTCATGCATGCATCAATGCTCGTGGTGCATGGAGCAGATACTGATCCCCTTTGCATATAAACCTTCCTTGTGACATTGAAGTTTCGCTTCTTTCTATTTGAATTTGGGGTCCCTTATTTTTTTTGTCCCTAGTATATATACAGTAGAATTTCAATGGCTCGAACCACGATGGCTTGTTTTCCATGGATGAGTCGAAACCGTTCTTGAGTCCGCAGGGAATTCCTCCAAATACGACAGAGGGATAATTTAGGCAGATTTTCTTATTTTATCTTGCAATTGTATGCTGTGTGTACTCATAAGAATCGCCTCGATGAGGCGATTCTAATGAGTACACACAACATAACATTTATAATAAAGAACACCAAAAATATACCCCACAATTATATGTATCTCCATTACGCCTCCTGGAATGGCACCAATAGTAACCCTTCGTGGCTCGAACTACCGCTGTCTCAAACAAGTTTTCATGGCCCCAAAGGGGTTCGAGCCATCAAAGTTCGACTGTAGTAAAACGTTTACTAGGGTAATATAATAATTGTCTTATTTGTGTACGATAATAGAGTGTATGTGCTCGTTAGAACCGCCCCACAAAATGTCAGAAATTTTCGTCACAAAAATGTTTTAAGTCACAAAAACTCACTTGGGCGTGTTATTCCACTGCAAAAAGAGTGGATGAATTTTAAATGGATGTTAATTATTTTTATTGATTTGTTTTTGCTGTGAATTGTTCCGGTAAACATGCAGCTATGGCCGTTTCGGGTGGTCTTTTCACGGACAGGTTTAGACCTACCAGGCTTAGTGCACATGCTTGCGCCATTATCTGGCAATCCTTCGTCAGTCAATGAAGGGAGAGACCATGTTTACTGTGGTGAAATATTTATGACCGTAGTCTGAAAAAGGTTCAATACCGGATACAAGGATAGAACCCGTAACCTCCCGTGAACACCAGTCGTACGCTCAGACGCACATCCAACGGAGTTATCAGGCATTACCAAACCTAGGTTTATTTTTGTTATAGTTTGTCTTTGAGTGTGTGTATCGCTTATTTTTTTGTTTGTTTGTTTGTTTTTGTTTTGGATAGCCAATTGGCCATTTTGTGGGAAAGTGACTGTCCTTTTGGCTTTCCGCTGTTGGTGTTTCCATTAGGGTCTAGTTGTTTCATGTTTGTGTTTCTTTCTTTTTTAGTGTCTCTGATGGGAGCTGTGGGTTAATTGTGTCGATTCCTGATTGTTGCTTTCTCTTCTGTTTAAAATATCGATGTGGCAATGCATACCCTTTGCGGTGCATACCAGAGTGTGTTTTATTCGGCGTATATAGGTATGGCATAGCGTACAGGCGACCATTCCTGCTGAAACATTCTTTCAAACTAGAGAAAATTTCAGTTGCAATTTGTTGCCTAACTCTACATTTTAGCTCGCCTGTATATGTGCTAATCCCGAAGGCTGCAGGCAATGGCATGTGTGAGTACATATACCCTAAATCTGTGAGTATAACGTATAGGAGGAGCCTAACATGAACACGCCAATTGTGCAAAGGCAGAAGAATTGTGCGACTTAGCGCAGTCTGACTTTTCACCGGACGCATGAAACTTTCAGCGTGATTCTGGGCTAACAAGAGCGAGATAATCCAATACTATTTCCGGACAAAAGAGCCATGACTATTTCCAGATTGGGTAGACAGAGTCTTTGATGGTCTTTCATTTTTCAGCATTGTCGTACATATACATGCATTTTCATCCGAAAATAAGTTATTTCTAGAGCCATGAAGAATATATGAGTGGATCTAACGAGTTCCCACAATCCATGTTTTGAGCAGAAATATGATAGATATCAAAATTCTTTATCTGAATTTTTTTTATCTTTTGGTGGTAAAATTTTCAATATATATGAACACGCGAGTTTCATAATGATAGGCATTTCCAAATGCCCCCCCCCCCCCCCACACACACACACGGCTAGACGCTAAGCACGGGATTATGATGGTGAGATAACAAAGTTCAGATATGAATTTCTATCTAGGCCCACGCTGTTTGCAACTAACTAGTAGACAATAAAGCAGATGACATTGTTGTGACTGGGATCTTAATGGTTGGAGGCATGAAAGTAAGCCTTATCTGACATGAGTGTGTTTTCTTGGGCCAAGAAAAAACAAGAGGCCCATGGGCCACTATTCTCACCAGAGCTCAGAAGGGCACTACCCAACGGCAGCCATGTATTTTAATAAACCATGGAAACCCTGCGCCCAAGAACGCTGCAGATAAAATTTGGCCACAAACAGGCTAGTGGCTGAAGAGGTCTGATGTCGCTTGAATGTGTTATTGCAAGGCAACAGATTGAACAACAATTGACAACTGCCATTGCAAGACAACAGGCGACAATTGAAACCAATAGGCCTAAAATCATATGGCAGATAGAATAATGTATAAGGAACATTGCTATGAAAGTTTGATAAAATATCTTGAAAGATGTAAATGTCATTTTTCAATTTTCCAAATTATAAGTCTATGGAAACTCTTAACGTGGCAAACAAACTAAAGAGCATATTGTTTATAAGGAGACCATTTTTTAAGTATTTTTCTTTTCTTTTATTTTATTTTATTTTGGTTTTCAATAGCAAGAGGGCCTGTCGCTCTATTGGCTATATTCAGTCAATTGGCAATACTAGTGGACTCTTAGGTCCCCGCCCATCGGGGCTTGAAGAAATAGATGGGCTGCATGGTGCTTCCACGCAGAGCTGAAACTGACCACACACGAGTATTGGTAAAGCGCTTAGATGATCTAAGCCTGCCCAGGCAAAGCGGTGCGAGTCGGACCGTCCATGCTTATAAACCATATTGGTTTCATTGGGCGACAGGGCTTGAGATGTCATTCCATCTCATTATGGGATAAAAGTCCCACAAAATTGGAAGCAACGTCTCCAAAATGACCTATAGAGTGTTGACGGGAACATTAAACCTCAAATCAAACAAACAAACAAACTAGTGGACTTTCCACTGCTTTATGTTGGACCAGTCCATTTGTCATATAAGGGGTATTAGGCCTATTTTTGTTTTTATTCTTTTTTTGACGGAAAATTCTGTTAGCAAGTAGTGCAGGCCCTGCTCAGACGTGGTTTCTGCGGGGACTCATCACGAAAACACGCCTATATAATTATGACCATCTTGAACCCCACTTTTATATAGTAAAACTGGGGTTTCCGGGTGTACACCATATTTTTCTTATTTCTGCTCTAAAAATATAGATTGTGGGTACTCGTGAGAACCGCCTCGACGAGGCGGTTCTAACGAGTGCTCACAATCTATATTTTGAGCAAAAATAAGAAAAATATCACATTTTTTCTTCTTAAAATTTTCATTTATAACGGCGATAAAAGTGGTAATGTATTTGTATAGGCGTGTTTGCGTAATGGATCTGGGCCTGCACTGTTTGCCAAGCTACCCCTTTAGTGGTTTCCCGCATGCAATGGGTTAAATACGGCAAGTGATTCACCCAGGGAATACTCATTCTAAATTTGAATAGAAACCATCCAATTGACCATTTTGAAGATTTTTTTTCTAAATCCTAGGAGCATGATCAGCTGAATTTATGTAGGCGACCACATAACATTGCTACATTCGAAATATCAAAGTTCTGGGCCTTATGGTTTCAGAGAAGAAGACTTTGGAAGTTTGTTCCATTATAAGTCTGTGGGAGGTAATGAGCCCCTAGGTGTGGCCAATATGGACCCCAGAGGCATGGTTGGCAGGATTTATGTAGGCGACCACTTACCATTGCAACACACTATAAGTCTAAGCTCTGGGCCTTACAGTTTCTCGGAAGAAGATATTTGAAGTTGTTCCCATTATAAGTCTATGAAAGCTAACGAGTCTCGGGGCAAGGCCAGTTTTGACCTAGGTACATGGTTGGCAACATTTATGAAGGAGATCGTTTATCTATTCATAAAATATC